>VNKF01010772.1:0-43395 GCA_008044355.1 Drosophila lacteicornis
AATCATTGTGCACCATGACAATGCGAGCTCTCACACATCGGCTCAAACCAGCGCCTTTTTGACTGGCCAAAACGTCGAATTGATGGGTCATCCGCCGTACAGTCCTGACTTGGCACCAAATGACTTCTTTTTATTCCCTCACATCAAGAAGAAAATGCGTGGTCAACGATTTTCGTCGCCAGAAGATGCTGTTGAAGCATTCAAAAACCATGTTTTTGAGGTGTGTCAATCAGAGTGGAAAAAGTGCTTCGAAAATTGGTTTGAGCGCATGCAAAAGTGTGTAAATCTTGATGGAGAATATTTTGAAAAACAATAAAACTATTTTCCTTAATAAATATTCGTATTTTCATTATTAGGCCAGAAATATATGTAGCAGCCCACGTATTTTATAGGGGATTTTCTGGCTTCCCCTTTCTGTAAAAATTAATTTAAGTTTTATTTATTAGTTTTTAAATAGGGAAAAATGTCTTTTATTAGAAGAAACATTATAAGAACCATTCTCACTAATATTTAGTTTATCTTATTGCTAATTTAGTTATTTGTTGAAACATCTAAGCCAAGTAATCTCGAATGAAAGGCGTGTGCCTCACTGTAACCATCCCAGTCCAGCCTCCTTTTCTGACTTGCGGTTAGGCCCCTTTTTCGCCGCCCCCTTTCAGCACAGCATCAAGTTCCCCACATAATCATCATCATCATCATCATTATCGTGTTCTCTTCTTGTGCTTTTCCCCCGATTTCTTCACCCTTTTCTTTTATTATTATTTTTTTTTTTTAGCCTTTTCCACAAAGTCAACGTTCTTGTCGTTTTCGCAGCTGCTTCGTTTTGCCATTGCCCCTGATGGTGGGGAGAGAGTGAAAGAGAGTGTGGGGTGTGGAACAGAGACAGCCTATACTGGGGGGCCTCTGTATGAGTGTGATGTATCCGTGTGTGTGTGTGTGTGCGATTTGGAGCTGGGCAAGATTGCGGCACATGTGACGCTTTGGTCGCGTGCTGCCTTTCGCTCCTCATCTGGTCCTCTGGTTCTTGCTGCTTTTCCTCTACCCCCGACTTCTTTTGCTAACTCTTCTCTTTATGCACTCAAAAAAATTAATAATCCATATTATTTTGTATAACCTTTTCCTATTTTCCAGAACATAACCCCTAGAACAATCCCCTAAACCTTTTCTGTCTCCAAATAAGGATAAGGAAAGATATATTATATTATTGTAAATTTTTAAATTAATTTACTTCAAACATTTTTTTCTCAGTGCCTGCAACTCCTGCGCTTGCTTCATTTGCAGTTGCAATTGGCATGGGCGCATCTAAACGGGGGCCTATTTTGGGGCAAGGGCTGGAGGGTGGCGTGCTTGTGTGCTTCTGCTTCTGCTCTTATCAAGAGCAGGTCATCGGGAGATGGCAGATGCTGATTGCAGGCGGGGGATTCGGGGCCTTGATGGAAATGAAAAATGGGTGGTCACAGAAAGTGTAACTTCTTCAAGGAAAAATAATATTTATGCTGCTGGAAAAGTAAGTGCGAAGGGGAAAAATGGAGCTCTAAATCAATAAATTGATAGGGGAGCGACATTCACATCCTGGAGACACGCCATCGCACATCTGATGGCGAGATGGGCCTGGGGCCAGATCCCAGATCCCAGATCCCAAGGCACAAGTGCGTTCCCCCAATTAAAATGGTTTCTAATCGCCTAACAAACCGTGTAGCACTTGGTGATGAAGTAAAAAGGGCTTTAAGAGGTTAATATTTTTAAATGATTAGTTAAAATATGTATGGGATCATATATTTAAGGAAAGTTAATAGAGGTTTTAAATTCTTTTTGTTGGTGCTTTAACTTGTTAATGTCAGTACACAATTTTTGTTAATTTAACATAAAAATGATAATTATTTGTAAAATAACGGATATGGCTAGATTGAAGTGCCTGATGATACTGATAAAGCTACGTACTCAGACACACGAAAAGGGTTTCTAAGCAGTACGATAGAGCGAGTATTGACCTCTCGTTTTGGCTCAATGCTTAGGAACACTTTTCGCGCGTCTGAGTACGGAGCTTAAGGAAAAAGCATTCGTTTTAGGGCCAAAAACGGCTCCTTCCTATCTCTCGCTCTCTTTATCTGTCACCCCCCTTCACGCCGTCTTTGCCTGTTTCGTTAACTTTATGATTTAAGTGACGAAAGCGCGAGTGCTTAATTTAACGGTAATTTGTGTAGAACACTCACCATCATCTCCCTTCCACCTTGCTAGCTTGCTATCTTGACATCTCGCTTTGCAGTTGCCGCTGCGCAGGCGCACAATTTATTGTTGTTTAGCCTGCGCCTAATTGATTGCTCCCGTTATTGTTGCTATTGTTGTTGCTGCGGCTGCTGCTACTTACTGCAAATATGAATTATTATTTATTTTTATTGAAGCGAGCTGCGGCGGCGTTTTCGTCACAATTTTTTGCGTAGCCAGCAAGGAGTAATAAAAAAATAAACTCAAGTTGAGTGCAGAAATTTATTTGTTTTCATTGTTATTGTTGTTGTTGTTCCTGCTGCTGTTGGGCTGCAGAAATTGTGTAATAAATAATTTACGCTCGCTTTTGCAGCGTGCCACATAATCATATTCAATAATAATAATAAAAGCACCAGCAACCCCAGTTAAAGGGGGGATTGTATGGAGATAGAGAGAAACCGAGAAGGAGGGCGTGCTGCTCGTTTGGGTCGCTGACCCAGAAATGTCAAACGGGGAAGTCTTTTAATTTGTATTTCTCCATACTCCAATTGTTGGGCCTCTATGGGGATATATCGCTTGGAGAGTTGATTTGCGTAGCCACTTTATTTTTTAGAGCTTTGGAGACCTTTTAGGTGTTTTAAGTTGTCAGATAATGGAGGAACTTCTTTTTTAGGCAAGAATAATTGTTAATTAAATGCTTATATTAAAAATTATGAACAATGTTTTCATCTTTTTATAGGTGCTTCAGAAAAACTTGTATAACAAACTCAAAAACCTGTGTTTACCAAGAATTCCCAATATACCGATGCTACTGTGGTATAAAGTCGATAATATTAATTCCTGCCTACCTTCCTAAGTTTGGTAGTACTCATTTCCCTATTGCTTATCCAATATGATGTAAAGTATTAATTAATGCAATAACTTAAGTATCCATTTATTCAAATAGTTTTAAGCATAAGCTAGAACCTATCGTCAAACCTTTATTAAATGATTTCATCATGACAACTCCGAGTACCCTCTTATGCACCCCTTTATTTTTATACCCGGTACCCATAGGGTACAAGGGTATTATGTGTTAGTGCCAACCGAGAATGTATGTAACAGGCAGAAAGAGCCACCTCCGACCCCATAAAGTATGTATATATATTCTTAATCAGCATCACCAGCCGAGTAGATTTAGCCATGTCCGTGTGAAACAACAGATCTCAGAGACTATAAGAGCTAGAGTTACCAAATTTGGTGACAACATTGGAATCTGTTGCACGCAGATCAAGTTTGTTTTAAAATTTGGCCACGCCCACTTCCGTCCTCAAAAATCATAAAAAACGTAAAATAAGCTATACTCGTTATTTTCGGGTTAAAGTTAATAGATACAATAAATCAATTAAATAGAGCGGACGTTTCCTGAAAATTTCAGTAAAATCGGATGATAAACAAGGGAGATACTAGCAATAAGGTTAGAATTTAACACATTCCCCTAAGGCACTGCTGTTGCTGTTGCAAGCTGTAGTCGACAGGTGGCGCATTCGAGCCTTGGCCGCGCGATACAATGGCGCCAACTGCAGAAGAAATGACAAACGAATAGAGCAAAAAATGAAAAAAAAATAACATAATTCATTTTTTGGCATCCTTATAAAATGTATCATTCATATTTAAGTATGACATTAAATTGTTTAGGTCGGTAGCTAATTCGAGAGGCGATTTATTTTAAGGTGTGTACAATTTTAAATAGCCTTTTAGTGTAAAGCACAAACGTTAGGTACCGGGTATCTCACAGTCGAGCACAGTCGACAGTAGCTTTCTTACTTGTTATTTTTGATGGCTTGCACAATCATGACAAATGCAGAACACCAACAACCTCCCCCTCCCTACTGCTCCCCTAATTCATCATTCATCATATTTCTGTTTATTTTTCGCTTTATCCACAGCCAATTCGACGACAAAAAGCACTCATATTACGCTTAATCAGTTTCGCTCGGACATTTTCCTTCCTCAAGTAATTGGAGTTCCAACTGAATAAAAGCTAAAAAAAAAAGAAAGATTAAGTAAACCAAATAAAACAATCTAAAAAACATAAGCAAAGCTGAGCTGAGAAAAAACAAAGAAGAAATCACAAAAATCGAGCCCCTTTTTCTGTGTTATCCCTGTTTCGGCCTCTCCTCCTTCCTTTGCCTCGTCGCTTTGGACTTCTTCGCTTGTTGCATGCTCGGTCATGTTTTCATTTTTCCTTACTTTTATGTGGTTGTTTGTTTATGTGTGTGTGATTATGCGATGTTGTTTTTTTTTAAATGAATTTCATCATCTTGAGCAATCCTTGCGTTATGTATCGCTTATCTTTAAGGTAACGTTATCAGCATATTTGTTGACCTCAATTAACCTGGCACGGGTTTGGGGTAACACATTAATGCTTTAATTTAAGGATAAGCTGAGGATTTAATTTAAAGTTGCTTTTTTTGTTCAGTTTTCAGAAATTAGATTCAAATAATTTACTTCTAATTAAATACAGTATCAGGTAACAATTCAATCGAAAGCAAACGCAATTTATAGTTTAACTTCATTAAATACAAGGGAATGCGTTGTAAATATTCAAAGCATAATAACACCTGAACCGTTAACAAAAACGGTGTTAATTAAAGAAGCCATCAAAATGTGATTATCACAATCGAATGTGCCATAAAATTTGGATTAAAAGCATAAATACAATTCTGCGGGTATTTCGTAATTTCTTTTTTTTTCAAACATTTTCGCGCGCAAACTTGCCGGATAACAGAGACAGAGCTAGAGAGCGAGAAAGAGAAGGAAAAGGCCTGTTTAAAGTGTGGGAGGGAGAGGTATAAAGAGAGAGAGAACGAAAACTGGTTTTCCCCGCTGCAGTCAATTTTTGAAATATGGTGAAATTGATCGGAAAAAAGACAATATTCAATATCTAAAATTCTGAAAAAACTCACAAAACGTGTTCCGGAATTAAAAACGTAATTATTTAATTAATATATTTATGTTACAGGCCAAGAAAACCACCCGATAAAATTATTTCACAATTTTGTTTAAGAAAAAATTTAACTTATAAGTTAAATTACAAGCTAAAATCGTAAAATTAATAAGTAAAAAATTAGGAACACAGTAAACTTGTTAGTTTTAATATATTTTAGTCCTGTTAGTTACAAAAAATGGCAGTTCTATTAAATTTAGTCAAACTACTACCTTTTTCCCATTCGGTTACTACCTTTTTATTAGAGTTTACGAGTCTGTGGTAGCTTCTACTCCCATTTTTATGCTGCGCTTTTGAGGCCTCTTAGCGCTCGCTTGCTCTTTATTCTCTGCTTAGCTCGCACTCTCTTTTTTATAAATAAAAATCAAAATCAAAAAGCAAATGAGAGACAAAAAAGTAAAAAAAACAACAACAACAAGTAGAGAGCATTGTACAATCGCAGTTTTTGTTTTGCTTTGACGTTCGCTGAGCAGCGCTGCCGGCGTCGCTGCCTCTTCTACTGCCTTTTCTTCTGCTTTGCTGCCTCTCCCACTGCTGCCTCTTCTTCTTCTTCAGCATTTACCTGCTCAACAAGATCTTTGTGCACTCACACACGCACACTCGCTCACAGCCCAGCTGCCCACTCACTCTCAGTTGAAACAAGAAAGAAAGAACGCTTCTGTTGTCCCGACCATGGGATACCCAGCACACATTCTAGCTAGCAGGCAATGATATTTGGAACATTTATAATTGCCTACATTTTGGGGCGCTTTCTGAAAGCGTATCTAAATATTTAAATATTGTGGCTATCTATCTATTAATTATGATTTTTAAGGGTTAAATAGCTAAATACTTTGCTCTATTTCTTACTAAAACAAATGCAATTCTAAGTTGTTAATGTTAATAGACATTTTAAATCCCGAGATCCGATCCTTCTGACTATTACAATCGATTCCAGTATACTCTTCCACTCTACGCTTGCCAGAGGTATTAAAAGAGCGAGATTTTTTTGTTTTTAATTTTTTTTTTCACTCACTCTCTGTTGCAGCTCTGCCTTCCCGAACCCCCCAACCCCATCAACTACCTGCATGCATGTGGATGTGCAGGAGCGGGAGAGTGCAAGAGCGAGCGAGGGAGAGCAACTGCACTGGCTGCGGCCTACGTTGCGCCTACGCCGCCTCGCTGTCGCAGCGCAGCTCGCGCCGCTGCCGTAGTTTGAGGCTCCCTTACGACCGAACAGTTCTTTTTTAGCCGCGGAGCCAGTAAGACGTGTTTTCTCCCCCAGAAGAAACACACTACGCTCTTTCTTTGAGTCTGCGAGTGCTTCTCAAAACAATTAACCACAACAGCAACAGCAACAACAACAACAGCAGCAGAAGTAGGAAACAAAAATCAACGTGTCGAAAATTGTTTGTGTTTTTAAATAAGTTATAACGCGAGGAAAAAGCTTGATGAAAAATGCAAAAGAATCTGAGAGACTAAACAAAAACGAGCGAAAACTTGACTTGAGTGTTGGTTGACAAATCGAAAAAATTTTAATAACAACGAAAACTAATTCTATTTACCAAAAACTGCACAAAAAATGCGAAAGTTTTTAATATTCAAAATCTTGCACAAGAAATACAAAATCAATTAAAGTGAACTCTAACTAGAAGGTTTAAAACAAAAAACCCCATTGAAAAACAACAAAAAACAAGCCAGCGAAGAACAATCCGAAGAAGAGCGAAGCGAAAACAAAAAGCAGGAAGAAGCGGCAGGAAGGAAACGGGATAAAAAAGGAAGGAAGCACCCACACTCACACACACACGCACCTACAATGGCCGTGCCCTTTTTTTTGCCCGAGGGCGGCGCCGATGACGTAGCCTCGAGCTCATCGGGTGCCTCGGGCAACTCCTCCCCACACAACCACCCGCACAGCCACCCACACGCCCACAACCACAACCATCCCCCGCTTTCTGCGCACTCCTCGAGCGCATCCTCCACGTCGTCGGGAGTGTCCTCCGCCTCCTCCTCATCATCCGCTTCGTCCTCCTCTTCGTCCACCTCCTCGGCTTCGTCGGACGGCGCCAGCAGCGTCGCCTCGCAATCCCCGAACACCACATCCTCGGCCACGCAGACGCCGATGCAGTCGCCACTGCCCACTGACCAGGTGCTCTACGCCCTTTGCGAGTGGGTCAGGATCTATCAGAGCCAGCAGAGCGGTAAGTCACCCAAAGATCTTAAAAAGGAAGATACCTAAGAATTAAATATTATCGAGAACATTAATAGAACTCAAAAACAAAGCATTTTATTTTTTAAACACATTTGTAATCAGAAATTAATAATTTAAACTCTTTCACAAATCCAAAAGATTTGAAGATTCAAAAAAAAGTTTCTTTAGAATTGTCTTTTTATTGAAAATACTTCATATCTAACTTATAAAATAAATTATGCGTAGTGCTTCGAGTTATAATAATAATTTATTTTATTCAAAAGGTAAATAACTTCTAAGATTCTCTAAATATAAATAACTTAAGATTACAATTATTTTATGAAAGAAAATAATGAATCACTAAGACGAAAAAACAGGAACCAAAACTGAAAAACTTTCTGAAGACTCTATTGTCTAGAAAATATACGCATCTTAATTTAAAATTTAAAAAAATAAGGATTTCCCTGTCAAAATAATGCCTAGTGGACTTTAACCCCTTACCATAAAGAAAAAAATGTAAATAATATATTATAGGAATCTTTTATTATTTACATTTCTACCTGATGTCATACTCGACACTGTTTAGTAAGTGAGGGTGTCAACTCCACAAGGAATTTTAACTTGACAGGCAAGAAAGTTTTACGTTCGCATTTTAAAATGGGTCAGCAATTAGCCAAGTTGTTGTTGTGACGTTATTTGTTAACTGCTTCAGTTCTCCCCGTGCAAGTTTCACTTTTCAAGGTTGTTGACTCATCCAGTGATCCAAGCACTGAGTTAACACAGAGCCTCCATCCAGGTTGTTGTTGTTTTTTTCCTCGTATTTTTGTGTATGGTCAGGTCAGCACTTTGTCAGCTTATCAGCTAAAAAAGGGAGAGCGGAAGGCAACACGAAATTTGCATTAAATTACTTGGCCAGAGTCGAAAGGAAGCCGCAACCGAAAACGGTAATTCAATAAAAATTAATCGAACGAGTTCAAAAGGGGGAAAATTGAGAAGATTCGATTGCGGGATCGGGAGTTGATCATATAAACTGGAAGACACACAAATGCAAAAAACGTAAACATAAGGAATTGCTTTGGGGGAGGATCAAGTTACAATGAACTTTGGAACAGTTTTGTAAAATAAAGGGGTTTATTGCCAGTTAAAAATTACAATAGCAATCCTTTAAACCTAAATTTAGGAGATAAGTTAATATCAGTCGTAGCTTGAACATAACTCAAAGATTTATTAAGTAATTACGTTAAAGTTATAACATTAATCCATGCCCATTAGCATACTGTGACTTTCAATAAATCACACATCAAAATGCCTTGGCAAAGTAAAGATCAATATCCCTGAACACCCCGAAAATAGGCGCATAAATCTCCCGCCAATCCCGACTAAGATCTGTTAAGGCGGTAAGCCCCTGCACAAACACCGAGACAGATGCAAGACAACCGCCAACTTGGCTGTCATGCGATATTAGCCGTATATTTCTTGGCAAAAACTTGGGCGTGTGCTGCCGCTGCTGCTGGACCAGCAAAAAGGCGAGCAAATAAAGACCCGACCCGGCCATAAGCATAAACAGGGGCAAGAAAAAGAGGTAAAACCGACCGAGAGCTGGGAGCAAGAGAGCTAAGCACGTTTAATTGGCACGCGCCAAGCTCGGCTCGAGTCGAATGTCTTACTTCTCCGAGTGCACTACATTTGCTGGATACAAAGTATGTATCTGCATCACAATACCCGTATCTGTGTTACGGCTCGGCTAACCCAAAATTATTAAACGCCATTTGACCTTAGGCGGCTTGTTTTCCGATTTTCCGCGCGGGGCAAACGGGTTTGAGGGTGTGGGGCCATTTGCAAAGTGTTTGACTTAACGGTGCTTTAAGTAGCTTTTGTACTCGGCCACGTTGAGTGCGGTCAGTTTTTTGTTTTTATTTCAATTTTTGCGCGCTTTTCATGTTTGCTTTGCGGTTTTTCATTCGCGTTCCTTAATTTTGTGTGTTGTTGCCTTTGCATAATAGATTTTGTCGCTGTCGATGATTGCCAGCTGCGGTCTAGCAACCATAAATTTCTGTGTTATTTTATTTTTTCTGTTTAATTTTTTTCTGTTTTTTATTTGAGCTCTTACCTTTTTTTTGCGACTGTCAGCAACAATTGGTCAAGCCAAAAAAAAACAGAGTTCCCTTCTTGGTTTTTAGAGTGAGTCACTTTTGGGCGTTTCATGTTTTTCCTTATTTAATGTCATATTACATAATTATTTGTTGCGGTATGTGAAAGAGGTAATAAAAACGGTTAGGGATAAGATTGTGTCCTTTATTTTTTAAAGTTAAATAATTATAAAAAATATCGTTTTAATATCACACAATATTTGGTTACCTACTTTATTCCTTAAATACCTTCCATTGGAAATTTAGGATTACATTTTCAATACTTTTTTCAATTATTGTTCCCCTTCTCATGTATCTTTAATATCTCAGCAAACTTCCTTATCCCTGAGACATCACTCCACACTTGTGGATCATGTGCTTCAGTTAGCCACTCAAGTGGATAATTTATCTAATAGTGACACGTCCCGAAACTAGTGAAGAACACGCTGCAAGCACTTGAAACAAGAACGGGATAAACTGTCGTTAACCAAGATGCGAGCACCCTTTTCCTGGTTCCCCTAACACTCTACCAAACACACAAGCCTCTGAATACTTTTAGCCACAAACGCGCTTAGTCATCAGGCAGCTAGCTAGCTACCAACCCTAAAAGCCTAAAAATGCGAGGCGCAAACAACCCCGACGAAAAATTCCTAAATACCAAAAGAGCTTTTCCAAAAGCGGGTGGAGGGCGAGGGAGCCCTTTTGTTTTGGGAGAGGATTAAGCCTCCAACAGCATCCTGGATCCAGCATCCCAGCACACATACACCCCACATAACCCATTCCAATTGGCGCCCAACAAAGGGTGCAATGACAGCAGTTGTTTCTAATAAGTGATGGGAAAGGTACTACTTTTATTTCAAATGTACCATGATTTGATATTTATTATTTACAAGGAATAGTTATACCTCGATCCATCATTATACGATTATTATCATCTATAGATAGTTTCCAAAACTGATAAGATGGATAATAAAAAGTTATTTGGTATGCTGTACCTTTATTGGAATTTTATTGGTACAATGTACCTAATCCATCTGTAGTCCCTGTACCACCTACAGATACTTTCCATCACTGACCTCCCACCCAAAAACCTTACCTAACCTCAATTCTTGGCCTATTCGTTTTGGCCCGCAAATTCGCATCATTTCGCCTGACTCTCTTGGCTTTGTTTTCGCTGTTGCCAACACACAGCTGTTTTTTGCCGCTGCTAGGCGTTGTTTTCGCTGCCGGCGCCGCTGTCGCTCTTGACATTTTCAACCATTTTGTTTTGCTCGGCAACTTCGTGGATGCCTCGGCTAGGCTAACGGTAAAAAGGCGGCATAATGGCGGCAAAAATGGCGACTCCTGCCGCATCCTGCCTGGCAACAACAAAGCACAGCTGACTGCTGCGCAGAAAAAGAGAGAGGGCCATTGATGGGGGAGGGATAGAGAGGCTCCGATTAACCGCAAGTTTTTGCACTCCTCGTTTTTTGTACAGCCTATCCCAAAGGGGAGGGAGTAAGAATGGGCGCCCAAAGAGAGGAGGCGGATAGGCGGTTGGGCCTCTGCTTTCATCATCATCATCATTTGCATCTCGATTTGTTTGGCCTGTTGCCAAGCTGATTTATATATACAGCGAGCTTTTTTTTTATGCCAAGCTATATGCGCTTCGATAATTTTTTTATTTTTCTGTCGTTCCCCTCTTTTTCTCCATTTTTTTATTACGTTTTGTGATGTTACGGCTTTGCTTTTACATTGACCGTGAATGTTTTTTTTCTGCCCCCTGCTTTTGCTTCGATTTTCCATGGCTTTTCCCATGCAAATTGGCTTTTATTGTGCTTGGATCTCTTGTAATTGTTTCATTTAATTTAAGTTACTTTCTCTCTGTTGTTTTTATGATTTTTACTCTATAGTTTTTTATGAGTTTACTGCCTTCATAAATTTGGCATAAGCTCTTTTTGATGATCTTCCCCAAAAAAGAACAGCTGTGACCCATAATAGAATCGGAAATTTTTACTGGTCCATTATTTGCTCATAAAATTTGAAAGTAGTTTGCCAGCTGATTACTTTTGGCACCACATGGGGAATACATTATTTTTAAAGCTTGGATAAACCCCTTGCTCCTTTTTTGATCAGTATCCGTTTGCTGAAGGAAGCAGATTTTTTAAATACTTAAATTCTGGGATAAAGTTCATTCCTTAATTAGTGTTTTTTGCCACTATTCAATTTCCCATACGCTCCTCTGGATTGTTTACAAACATTTAACACCGTTCAGCGCAATGAACTTTACACGTTTTTCAAGTTTAAATGGCCGCCAGGCAGGCACTTTGCCTAATAAGAAAAAGTCACCTGAATGCAAGCATATACGAGTATAAACTTGACACTTTGGAGGCACTATAAAAAACGCGAGACTCACCTGTGTTTGTCTGTTCTTTAGCCAGGATCTGGCTAAGTTGGCTTTTGATTAAGTCTCCGCCGGGGCCGTGCTAAATTGTTTGCATTGAGGCGTTCGTTCGGGGTTAAGTTGGGGGCGGCGTCAGGTGGCCAGGGATAGTCTCGCCCTGCCGCCGAAACGTGCTCAAGTTTTTGTTATGAAATTGAGCCTAGACAAGCTAACAACGCAGAGCAAACGCAAACGCCACCTATCCATCCTTGACAACTCGTCGACTCCTTTTCAACAGCCGAGGACAAAGGAACTTGGGCGACGCGCTCAAGGCAAAAGTGGAAAAGGATATGTATCAAAAGGCGGAAAACTAAGAACAGGATATACCAACTCCTCTTCACAGAGAACAGAAAACAGGGACGGCAGACAGCAGACAGAAGCATACCTGGCTACTTGTTATAATTGGCAAGGTGGCAAATGCTCTAGACATTACCCAGTTTAACTTTAACATTTTACCCCACGAGGAGCTCCCTCAAAGGAAGTTTCAGCTCAGTTTCCCTAAGGTAAAATCATTTCTGATGAGCGCTAAGAGAGATTTTTAGGGAATTTAATTTTATAAAATTTGTTGTAACATTTTCTTGCCCAGAAAATAATAAAACTATAATAATACCTTCTTGATACATACTACCTTTCCAATATGAGTAATTCCAACACTCAGAACCCCTCTTAATTCCCTTTTTTCATGGGTATCCATTGCCACTTCTTTGGTAAACAAATCAAATGCGATTACTAAATGTGCAAACAAAGTGCCAAACGACAATTAAATCAACAAATAAGCTCGTGTAATTGTGTACGCCAAAGGCAGCCAGTTGGTGGGTGGATTCGGTAGTTCGCAGTGGCTCAGCGGTTTCTATGGGGGGTAATGGGGTGTGCAGATTGGTGGGATCGAGTGGCGATAACCCTTCGGGCACGCCGGCTCCGAGTGGTTGTGGGTGACGCAGCGAAGACAGGCAGTCTGGCCCGGCCGCATATGTAATTTCCATTCAGTTTTAATAACTTTTTGCCGCGCGCTGTTGAGACGTGCAGTTTGCCGTTTTGCGGCTACAGTTTTTGCGCTTTTTTCTCTCTTATTTTTAATTATTTTAATTGCGTTGCATCTGATCGAATGCTGCTGGCTGGCGTACAGTTTTATTTATTGTTTAATTGTAATTTTCGCATTTACGTTGTTAATTGCAGCGCGGCGCTGGGAGGAGATTTGGTTTAATCAACTGCTAAATGCCTTTTTTTTTTATTGTTCTTAAGGAATAAAGTGATGGGTGAATTTGTGGTTAATTTTTTAGTAGCGGAAGTTAAGAAAATGCACGTATTGAATTTGATCGTTAAGATTTTTATGTATTATTGAGTTTTAGTAATTACTGACCATAAATATTAATTATTTATAAATATTGTTTAAGTTTAAACCTTAGTGTATCCCTTTTAGGACGACTATCCCCCGATTTTTACTCCCAAATAGTTTTAAATTTTTATCCAGCGTTCCCTAGAATTTTTTTATATTTATCCTAGCTCGTCTTATTGAGCTGATTCAGCCAGTTATATTTTACTGTTCCTATTCCCAGCCATATTTATATGTTTTACCCGGACACAAAACACATGCTCCCCAGTTTTCCATTCCTCTAAGAAAAGTCGTTTGGAAACCCGTGAAAAATATATGCAAACAACTGCCAAAGTCTTGTGTTTCGTCGTTCAGTTTCCTGACAATCGATGTGCATCGTATAAGTTCCTTGTGCCTGATTTTCCTTTGGCTTTTTATAGCCTTTTAAGCTGCATTTTCCCTTTGTTGTTCGGAGTGAAGAGAGGAAATTGAAAAATTGCATTTGTCTGTCGTTGATAAAATATTGAGCATAGCAGAGCAGCTTGCACATTCTATATAGCTCCAGCTTCCCGGGCTTAGCTTTAGCTGGGCTGTCGTGATAAGCGTTTGAGCTATTTCCAGAAAATGCTCTCATGGAGATTGGCAAGCAATGGAAATGGGAAAATCGGGTGGGAATTTGGTATTTTGGAATTCTATTCAGTTGTCCCTCAAAAGGCGGGTTCCTCATTCTTTAAAGCGGCTTCTGGATAGCCAGACCCAACGGCATTTAATTCCTGAAGCACTTAATTAAATTCTTGCATTATTTAGCTTTATTTTTATAGAATTGCATTGTGTGTGCCGCAGGCCCCGTTTTGTTTTTAATTTAAAATTTTTATGCACACGCACTTTGCGCTGACCTTGCTTGAAATATATTTAAAATTGCACAGTTTAAAAATAGTTTTATCGGCCTGCAAGGCGAATATAACTGGACTGAGTTGGATCATCAAAGCGTAGAATTAGAATTGCCGATGATATGGGATTTTATCTCAGAATTTAATGCTCTTGACCTCAGGCTTTGTCATACAGAATTTCAACTGAAGCTTTGAGAGAATTTCCTTGGATTCTTCTCACGAATTCGATGTGTATCTAAGTTTCGTTAAATCATCAACAAAGAGACTTTCTCTTTGTTTTTTGAGGTATTACGCAAGTTCATTAAATTTCCGAAGATCAAAGAATCATCCTTACATTTCAACAGAACTTTCTCCTTCTTTTTGCATGAATCATCATCGTGTGACTTTCCCAATTGGCAAATTTGTCAACAGCTTCCGGATGTCTCGTACCGTTCTCTTTTGGTTAAATATTTTTTTCCTTGCGATTTTGTTACAAACTTCTCGCATTCCACAAATGGCTAATTAGCGGCTTGCCAAAATTGGTATATAACAGCGGGATATATGGTCATAAAGCGCACACATAGATCGACACCTGATTGACATTCAATTCGAGACAAAAAAGACTTGATCGAATTGCAAAGCCCCCAAAAAGGAATTAAAAATATAGCAATCTTTATATAGAGAAGTCAGAACACAGAGTTTTTTTATCAGGAGAGGAGTGATTATTTCCCGAATTCTCTATCAATTTCCTGAAGAGCCTTTAATTAGTCACTTACCTTGATTTTACCGTTCATCCAGCGGCAGCTCAGCAGCTGGTTGCCTAATTAAAACGAGGTGACAGACGGCGGACAGACGAACTCACCTGAAATGTGAGTTGACCAACCAAATTAGTAATCTCGCTTCGTGACAGACGACAAATCGCCTTAAATGTACGACTTTAAATGTAATTTTTGTGAGATTTTTTTTCTTTTTTTATTCGCTTATTATGGCTGTTTTGTGTGCTTCCTCTTCGTGTGTGGGCGTATGTAACTGTAAAGTGAGGTTTTCCTTATTTTGGCCAAATTATTCAGGTCTCCTCCGTGCCATGTATTTCATGTTGTAATCCCGAGCTTGGCTTAACCTCAAGGCGGAGTTCGAGTTGGGGCATTCCTTTGTTCTGTCCTCTTAAGCTTGTTTTGAGTCTGTTTATTTTTTTCCTTTTTTAATTTAAAATTAAATATTCATCAATAAATGTCAATGTCAGAGTGAAGTTGCCGCTTGTTTCTCGAGGGGTTTCGAGATTTTGGCAGAAAAGATTGCAGTTTGCTGAAAGATTCAACGGTTTGGAGCTTTTTGATGAGAAAGAATGAAACATGAGATTGGTTGAGGGATTCCAAGAGGGATTTATTCTCGAGGTTGATTGAAGATATATGTTTCTTTCTTTGACTTCTTTAAGGGTTTTTTGTGCCAGGTGAGACTTGAAAGATATTTGTAGCTGTATTCTTAGCCGGGAAGTCATTATTTTGGGTCTCAAAAATCCATGATTTGATAATACATTTTATTATTTATTTATTAATGCATTAAAGAATCAGATTCCACCTCAATTACTGAACTAACTTTAGATTTCGTGATCCCCATCTCATTGTCAGCCGCAACTTCCTTCCTATATGTGATCTCTGATCTGGTCTATAGCTTCCTTTACTCCGATATCTGATTAATCCAATATTCTGGCCGACCATTTCCCATTCCGTTCCACTGACCAACTTATGGAGCTCGTCGCACTTTGCAAACTCGTTTCGCCGCCGCCGATCTGAAGTGCGACGCAATTGTTGGAGATACGATTACGGGTGCCCGTACGTACTCGTAGTACTCGTATTTATTCATACCAGCGGTGACTATAGTATATTTTTATGTGTAGTTTTTTTTTTCTTCTTTATTTCCATTAAGCCAGCAGCACTTCAAGGTTATAATGAGCAACATATGCTGCGGGTAGCAAAACTGCAACTGCAACTGCAATCAACTGCAAAGGCACAACTAAAAATGCATTTCAACGCTGCCGACAACGACTGCGACGACGATTTGTGTGTTCTTTTGTGTGGCAACTAAAGCGAGGCATTTTTTCATTTTTCACGTTTTTCCGCTGCCACCGAGAGCAGAGCCGGGCTGTTCTTGAGGCTTTTTCTGAGGCGTTCTGCTTAGTTAAACTCTGGCTCTGACTCTGGCCGTTGTTTGTCGTTGCCTGATTGATGTTTGTCAGCTGCTCAGCTGTTGCTGCCCAGCGGCCTTAGAAATGGTTGCAACATCGCCTAGAACCGATGGAAAATTAAAGTAAATTATACACATAATTGCGTTTTTTTTTTTTGCGCTCAGAATCTCGGTATCTGCTCTGTCCAGATGCGGCGGCGACGACGACTCTGGTACTCGTAATTCAATTAAACATTTTCCACATACGAGTATTGTCGCCGCATAAAGAATATATAAACGAATAAAAAACAATGCTCCTAACAATTGGTCACGTTTCGTCACCAACAACAACTGTGGCCAGTACTTACTAACAACAATTGCATCCATTGCCCGCATTGAGTTGTGATCATAAAAATTGCTGAGGTGCCGTAAACGATCTGCATGGCTGCTGAAGTTGTTTGGGACCCAACCCCCTCATAGAGGTGTCCGCGAAAATAGTGATTTTAGCTGTGACTTTTGCTTATATTGAATATTTTGTATACATTACTGAACAAATGATATCGGTCTAGGAAGTATACTTATATAATCATAATCTTCCTTAGTAAAAAATCACGACTTTGGAACACTTGGTTGTCAGATAATTATCACTTTTATTTCCCTGATAAATCATTAATGAACTTTATAACCTAATTACAAGAAATAAATTAAATAAGAAAGAATCACTGACCTTAGATTATCACCTGTTTAAAGTGTGAATTTCTTAGATTACCATAAATCCCTTAATCAATATTAAAAGGCGTTAATTTTATTAATTTTAATTGGATATTTCTGTGAGCTACACAAATTAGCACAACAAAATGATTTAATTACAGCTTTTAGCGTAACAATACTATTTTTACAATTATGTTCCAAGATTTCCGAAAGATAACATTGTTATATCAAGTCACCGTTTAGATAGCTGGAAGCCTCACTTGATCACAGATTAAATCGCACGAGAGTACGATTTAAAAGCAGTTTATAAACCCATGTTGAGAATGATTTATTTGCCAGCACCGATGGAGAATATATATCTGTGTAACTCATATGCAAATGCGAAAGCAAACGAAATGTGTTGGTAAATGATTTTCCAC
Organism: Drosophila lacteicornis; assembly: GCA_008044355.1. Taxonomy (NCBI): domain Eukaryota; kingdom Metazoa; phylum Arthropoda; class Insecta; order Diptera; family Drosophilidae; genus Drosophila; species Drosophila lacteicornis. The sequence goes on from VNKF01010772.1 coordinate 17,390, forward strand.
ACAATTTGCAATTAGTAATAACATTTTTTATCTGTCTTCGGCTTTGGCTACAACTCGTCAGTTTCATCATAAAGGCAAGGCACTGGAAGAATTTAGAAGTAGCTCTTTTAAACTGTCCTTAAAATATTCAAAAAATGGGTATAAGGCTTTAAGGATTATATTCTTCTCACAGGAAAATTATACCCAATTTTTGTTTCCTCACAGATGAATCGGGATTAGTGATAGGCTTCCTTAACAAAGCTAATTCTACTTAGATATAGATATTTTTTCCTATATTTCTATGCCATATGTTGTAGCCACAAATTACCAAATTGCTGACCGATTTTAAGGCAATTTTTCGCTGTGTACCAGCATCGACATGGCCTGGCTAGTTATATAAGTTGGCCAGGCAGCAAGTAATGATCCCTGCCGTGTTGGCTTCGCTTCGTTTCTGAAGCTAAAGCTGGAAGATTTTCAAGGTTAAAAGCGACGATGGCGCGCGGTGAGCGCACGTGAGTCTTGCCTCGGCTTCAGCTTCAGCTGCTGGCCAGCAAACTAGTTTCAAATGCCTGGCAGTATCTTACAGATACAGAAACACATGCTAAGGCTGCGCGCAAGGAGTGGCTCTTGGCTCGCTCGGCTGCTTGGCTGCTCGGCTTGGCCCCGCAATTAAATACAGATTTTTTGCGCTCTTGCAACGCGAACTGCAACTGCAACAGCTGTGGGCTCGTTTCGATTCGTTTCGAGTTCAAGGCTATTGGGTCAAATTGCAAATTAGTCGCCCGCCGCCTGCAGGTTGACAGTGAGTGACATTATTGTATAGACTCTGGTACTCGGCGCGCTGACCACCGATGGACAGATGGATAGATCGGGCCCCGCGGTCAGTTCAATTATCGTATCTGTAAGATACTTCTGCCGACTGCTGCTGGCGATTTGTATAAATCTTGCATTACAATCAATCAGCTGTCGCTGGGCCAATGGCTTTTTCTAAGTAAATAAACATTAAGAAATCATACAGATGAAAATGTACACCCAACTACTAATGGGGGAGCCGCTGCTGCTCCCTCACAATTTATGCGCATATCAAGTGGCCAGGCTTAGCAGCGCATTTACCTATCAACGCTTTTGTTGTTTCGATTTGCATGAAATTGTACAAGCAAAAAGCAAAAAGAGAATAATAATACTGCAGGCGGGGGAAGTCAAGATACAGAAGATACAGATACGCTTCGTATCGTTATTACATGCATAAATGATGCTAAGCACTGTGAGATCTCTCGCTGGCAGGTTCAGATACTTTTCTCAAGTAGATTTCGGATACCCTCTTGGCGTTTGTTTGCCCAAAGCTACACTCGGCTGAAAAAGTGTGTGTGTGAAGGTACTTAACGCTGAAAACAAGTGTTTGAGCTTGTACATTGATATGTATCAGATTGGAATAAATATCGTCGGGGGGTCTTAAGTGAACTCAGAAGTTCTAAATGGATTTTTAATGAAAAACAATACTTTTTATATCGTATTTTATGTCCCAATAAGCCATATTACTTCATTAAAGGCCCCATTAGGTTTTCTGCCAAGCTCTAGATGTTTGTTAATTTATCTTAAAAAGGCCATTCTGTGGTTGTAGCCTGAGTGAATATGAAGATATTCCCTTTTAATGTGCGCACTGAAGCCTGCCGCTTCAGGTGGGGGCTACCTGAGATCGTTTTATGGGCGATTTTATGATCAGAGAGAGGACTCTTGCCGCTATAATTACTTATTGCAGGTTTTTTTTACAGTCAGTCAGTCGGCTAAGTGGCAGTTGGTGGCAAGACAATGGCCCAGACAAAGCGCCCCGACCTTAGACACTTCCCTACATTGTCACTGACTCAAGTCGACGACTCAATGCCGCCTTTGTTTACCTTCATCCATTGTTGGGTGATCTTTATATTGAGAAATTTAATTTTAATAAATACCTTAATGAGTTTTTTAATCAACCTATATGTTCTTTCGAGTTTCCACTGTAATGTAATTAAACCATATCCCTTCCTCTCCATTGCAGCCCCTCAAATCTTCCAGTATCCGCCGCCGCAGAGTCCCTCCTGCAATTACAACACAGGCGGCGATGTGTTCTTTCCCCACGGCCACCCGAATCCGCACCCGCGCACACCCCGCACCAGCGTGAGCTTCTCCTCCGGCGAGGAGTACAACTTCTACCGACAGCAGCAGCAGCAGGCGCAGCAGCAACATTTTCCCTACCCGGCGCCATCGACACCGCAACCGATGCCACCGCAGCCGCCGCAGTCAGCGCCGGCGATGCACTGCAGCCACAGCTTTCCGCAGCAGTCGCCCCACCTGCTGCATCCCGGCTATGGGCCCTATTATGCCACCTACACGCCGCCGCCCACGCCGAACACGGCCAGTGCCGGCACCTCGACCTCCTCGGCGGCCTTCGGCTGGCACAACCATGTCCATAGCCCGGCGCTGGCGTCCACGCCACTGGCGCCCAAGATGCGCCTGCAGCGGAGCCAGTCTGATGCGGCCAGACGGTGAGTAGTAGTCAGGGGAATAAATATTAGCTGGAGATACAGATGGAGATGCAAGGATTTAGGGAAAAATAAATCTCTCGATTTGCCTATAAATCGTACAAGGCACAGAGATATTACTTTGAGTTACTTATATTTAAATATTTATTAATTTTAAATGTAGATCATATACGGAAATGATCAATAACCTTACAAATTATTTCATTAAATAATAAATAAACCTTAAACCAGTTTATATATATTTGATATCTAATTAAAGACATATTTTACTAATTGCTTATGTTTTTATATTTTTAAAATGTGACAAAAGCCTTTTAAATCGTTATCATCTTTATCAATAAATATTAAAATCAGGAAGAACCAAGATTACACAGATTAAAAATAATACAAACTAAACTCATTCCCCTGTATTCCGTTTACCATTTAAATTCCCATGACACTTGCATTTTATTAATTAATGAAATCGCCAAGTTGTGTCGCTGGATTATTATATGCATCTACATATAGTATCTACCCGAACCGACTGATAATTGCTCATGACGTTCCCAAGTCACACATATACAGCCTGTTCAGCGATATTTATAGTGCGTCCATTATGCGTCTTCTCTCTTCCCACCACAGCAAGCGATTGACCTCGACGGGCGAGGATGAGCGCGAGTATCAGAGCGACCATGAGGCCAGTTGGGAGTTTGAGTTTGACGATCGCTACGACAATTTTACGGCCGGACGGGAGCGACTGCAGGAGTTCAATGGACGTATTCCGCCCCGGAAGAAGAAGAACAGCCATAGTCACAGTCACAGTCACAGCAGCAACAGCAGCAGTAGCAGCAATGCCAACAACAACAGCAATAATAATAATCCGATCAGCCAAAACGTCAACCAGGCCAACACCAGCTCCAACTCCAATGCGGAGAGCGCTGGCAGCAGTTGCAGCCACAACAGTCACAGCCACAGCCAACAGCAGCAGCGACAGGTGGAGCGGGAGCGACAGAGGAACCAGGCTGAGAAGAAGGTAAGGAATTAATTAATATTCCGTAAGGATTTTGGGGAATTATAACTGTTTAGATATAAATTTAATAGAAATACGTTCGATAGCAATTAGAATAAGATGAGCATGGGGAGTTCATTAACTCGGGGCCTGTAACAACATCTGCCAGGCAGGCTCCTCCTGCATCTCTGGCACGTGGCAAACATTTTTCAAAGGCTCAACACACTGTGGCGAAAAGGGCTAAAAATACCTTCCTTTTCCCCAAGGGAATGACAAATTGCCACACGCAGAAATGGAGAGTCGTTGCAGCTCCAGCTGCAGCTCCATAGATACATTTTTTGTGTGGAGTGCATATAACACTTTTGCACATGCTAAATGTGTGATAAAAATTAATTGCGCAGCGCAGAGTCAGTCGCTCTTGTTGTCACACTCCTGTGTCTCCGCCGAGCTCGTCTCGCTTTATGTTAATCATGGCAGGCGCCGCCAGCCTGCCTGTAGTTGTAATATTCCCCTTAAGTCACACTTTTTACGCGTCGCGCTGCCTTTTCTTTTTAGTTGTAGTTTCTTGCCTGCGCAATTTAAAGAAATGCAAACTTGAGGAAATTCAATCGCAAATCGCATGACACACACTCTGACTGACTGACGACTCTGAATCAGAATCACAGACCTGATACCACTTACAGTTTCAGCTTCTATATTTTATTATTTATTTTTTAACTGCCAGAGCCCAGCTCTTATCGCCAGCCGCTTTGTGGGGGCTCATCCTTGGGGAGGCTGCGGGGGCCGTTGGGGAAGCGGCTCACTGGGATTCGACCTTATCCGAGACTCTGTCAGCTGCTCTGAATAAGAGCGTGAGAAATTCCATAATCAGGCATAATGAATAGGGCATACGTAGTTGCTATTGCCGAGGCATGAAATTGTAATTTTTCAACACGCACATTTTTTACAAGCAAGGCAGCTTTTAATTAAAGATTTCCCTTAATTAGAGCATGGATTTCTAAACTATATCTATGGAATATCATCCCCGATATTTAATTACACAAAAATATAGACACATGTACGATGGTCTTTCACATGCCATTAACCGCAAAGGTCCTAACAAAATATTGCTACGAAAATTCGGGGCAAAAACTACAGAAAATCAGAAAATTTGCATAATAAATGTGTGCGTGGGGTCAGTGGGATTTTTCCGACATTACCCTCCTTCAACCACACTGCGTCCATCGAAGCGTGGAATATTGGACAAATAAATGGTGTAAATTATATAACCATTGATGCGGGTGCAGGAGCGAGGGTCAAGTGCGTTGTATAGAAAAATAATTACACCATTGACCGACCGGACAAAAGTTGACCGCCCATTTGGGTCAGACCACATTGAAGTTCATCCTCTGTGTTCAGAGAGTCAATAGTTTCGCTTGATTTACGGTTCGTGTGGGATTTTTAGAGGGTAGTTCCTGGGCACGTGTGTGGTTTTTAGATACTTATTTTATGCCACACAGGGGAGCTGTAGGTTAACTCCTCATTATTGAATTGAATATGAAATAAATGGGGATTGTCAACAGGGTTTTTGTAGAAGTTTTGGGTATTGAATACAGGTAGAAGAAAAACCTTTATTTCTCATCCTTTATAAAACCCCCTAACCTATTTATTTTTTTCTTCCAGAGCTTCACTTGGCCAACCGTGGTGACTGTTTTCGTTTTGGCCATGGGCTGCGGCTTTTTTGCGGCGCGATGAAACGAATGAAATAATCGAATGATCTTTAGTGAATTCAGTTAGCGCCTAAGAAATGTATGCCGATCGATCTATACTATATAAGATTTATAGCGAAACCCTAAATAAGTGCAACGAATTTATTGAACAGCAGAAAGTCATTAATTCGTAAACCGATTGTATGCCTAAAGTTAAGAAGGTTGACGGGACACAAGAACAATATATATGTACTCCATCTGTCTATGGTAATTGCATTTGTAAGTTGTATCTACAAACGAAACAGTACTTTCCTCAAACTGCTCAAAGTAATACGAAAAACTCTTAGAGACTGGCAAGAGACTCAGAAAATCAAATCACACTTATTTTTGTACAACTTTTTGAACAAACGGAAGGAAAAGGAAAGAAAAAAAAAAGAGAGATATTTACAAATTAACGCAAGTACAAAATAAGAGAGAGAGAAAACTACTGCCAATTCTTGAGATACTTTTGATAATATTTGTTTTTTGCATTTAATCATTTCCAATTGCATTTTCTTCAATTTCTAATTTAGAACAAAATAAAAACACAGCAATTTCAATGTCTTCGCATTTGTAATTCCGAATTGCAAGCAAAAAACAAAACAAAAAATATATTTTAAATATATGTTTAACTAGTAGAATTTTTGTAAATGTAAGCCAAGCCCACAAAAAAATCACATGCCTAGCTTTAATTGTTAAAACAAGCAACGAAAAAAGCCACAAAAAAATGAATGAAAAGAAAATGAAATTAAATTAATTTTGTACATAGTTTTTATGCCATTTTTGTGATGTTTTGTGTCTACGGTTTATATGTCGTGTTATATTTTAGTTAAATTTCTTATGATTTATGTTTATTTGTAATTTTTTTTATTTGTCATTGTGTTTTTGTTCATCATCATCTTCAAATTGGTCTCACAATTTTGTAGTTTTAAGCGCTCAACACACGCCCAGGAAGTTGGAATGGCAAACAAACCTTTGAAATTTGGTCAGGTTAAAGAGATAGATTCTTACACAGTCTTTTTTGGAATGCACACACACATAAATGATCTCTCACAAATGGAAATTAATGGAAATTGATCTCCGCTCAGCTAGCCAAAGTAAAAAAAGAAAAGAAAAGCTGCCAAACTTCAAGTAATTGTTGCTTCGAATTTCCCAGGGCGTTTCCAATGCTAATCGAAATACCGTGACATGAAAGCGAACATAGCGAACAGAGTAAGAGATAATCAAAATCAAAAAGAAAATGAAAATGAAACGAAAGAAAAAAACAATTCCCAAAAATCGCATTGATCTCATGGATTTATACAATATACAGATAATAAACAATCAACCGTTTTTTTACAATGAGAAATAATATGTTATGTGAAAAGCAGGAACGTGAAAAGTTAAGCAGAGAAACCGAAACCGAAAACAAAAATTAAATGAAAGGTTTTTAGTGTTAAGTTCGCCAAGCGTTTTAGTTTTACATTCTAAAAAAAAAAAAAAGAGTTTAAGTTACGGTTTAGTGAGTTTTTTGAGCTTGTAATTGTATATATAAAGCAATATTATTTTTGTATAGGCTCTAAGTGTCCCCAAAACCCCACAAAACCCAAACCAAGCCAATCCAATCCCAGCCAGAACCCAGACAATAGAACACATTTCTCTCGTACACATGTATCGAATCATAATTACATATATACATACATCCAAAACCCAATGAAAAATTATTTTTGTAAATTTGTTTGCATCAAATGAACCGGGAAATGTGAGAGGATAACCCGATCCTGCCCCGGTTCATTGCTAATTAGTTTTCACAATGATCTCGGTAAAGTTTTGTGGCCTTGCGCCCGAAAGTCGACGCAAAAATCGACTTTTGGTTTGCCATAAATACTCGAAACAAAAAAGAAAAGTTAAAGAAAAAAACAAAAACGAAGCAAAAGGAACAAAGGAAAATCAGAGAATGAAACACACACACTGCATAAATTTATATATTTTTGACCCAATGCGACTTAATCCGTTTTTAAATCTAAGTATCGTTACATTGTAAATAAATAGCAGCGCAGCGCAGTTCGAATCATAGAATCAAATGCCATTTGTTGTTTAGAATTTTTTGTTTGGTGCCAAAACAACGTCGTGTATTCGCATATTATATACAATACCATACCATACATACATATATCGTAACTTCGATCCTAAGTTTGATTCAGAATTTGGTCAATTCATTTTAAGAGTTCTAAACATTTTTCTGTTTCTCTTTTATATGTTCGAAAGCAGACGATCACTTTGTTTAACTTGTACATTTTATACATTATGCTGCAATATTTTAATATACATATAAATATCATTAATGATCTCATGAATATGTTCATAAGACAACAACAATTATATATATTGTAATACGTATATGTGTAAATGAAATAAAACGCGCATAAATATTATGTAAGATTTACAGAGAAAAAAAAACACAAAAAACAACATAAAAAAAATGATTTGAAAGAAAAATAAATAAAAAATATAAAAATTTTAAAACAAGACTTAAGATTTTGTAATGGGGGGATGTCCTTTTTAATAAAAATAAGAAGGAATGGAAAATAAGATTATAACTGGGCAATCAGAGTATTTACTATGTGTCGTTAAACAATATATTACTTTCTAATTTAATTCTTTTAATATGTGGAGAATCGAAGTAAAACAAAAATTTGTCTATGGCATTTTTAAGTTAAAAAACAATAATTGTTTAATTTTGTATTTTTTATATGTTTAGCTAATACTTTGGCAAACAAAATTATAATAGAAAAGTTGTAAAAGTTCTTGTTTTTTAACTTTAAAAAATCATAGAACATTTTTCGTTTGGCAAAGAATTACTTAACAAACTGAATGTCCATTTAAAGACCTTTTTAAAGGATATTTATTCCTTCTCCCTCTTTTGTAAAATTTGCCTTTTTGATTGATATGTATTCTACACTCTACACCTTGTAGAATTCTACGCGAACATTCCAATTTTCCTTTGCATACTTTCAGGCTGTACTGAATACCATGATCACTGTTCCACTGCCTTCGCTGCTGGGTTTTCCACTCCATCCCAAACTGAAAAACCCACCCCTTCCTGAACAACTTTTTTAAGGGGGATGAGTGCTTATGAGTGCGTGAGAAGGGTCTCTCTTCCGCTTGCTGGCCACTTAAGCGGCGCAAACCCAAACCCAATGAATGCCTAAACCAATTTGTAGTTTGTGTTCCTTTCTTGTGGCCTCGGATTAAATGGCCATAATTGCTACTCCTGCAGCCAGCGGCGACACGCGACTTGGTAACGGGATACCTACGAGGCCACCAAAAATGATGTGTTATTAACGGATTAGGCAGGCGATGACGATTATAATGGAAACGCAGGCAATTATGTTGACCTGGCCACCCGAAAACCATAAGTTCGACAACGGCGGCGGTCATGACATCCGTTTCCGCCTTCAATCACGACGGACACATGCAAGTGTCAATCAAAACGACATATTAAATGTGAAACTGCGATTATTAATTCCAACCAAGGAGCGTGTCTCATTCATTTGAATGAATATCGAATAGCAAGCCGTTCAAATTTAACCAGGTTTCAATTACTATAAATCTTTGAAAAATAACTTATCAATACAAGCCAGTCTTTTTACCATCTCTCACAGTTTATCGGTAATTACTTTTTTGGCCTACAACTGCCAGCAACAATAAACAAAAAGTTGCAAGATTTAGTTCCTAGTAAGATAATGGCAGAATTTACTTGAAGATTGATTTGAGAACAAAGCAACTATTGTGCTTGGCATTTTTCGAATTAAATTTTAATTAAACGTAATTAACTACCTGTGGTTTTTTTTGTTGGAAGCCAGGGTATGGTACAGAGCTTTAAATAGAATTTATACTTACAATATGCAAAAGGCATAGGATGCACACAATTTCCTTTCCAAAGTTCCTTTTTCTTATCTTAATATTAAATCAAGTAGCATAAAAACCACAAGATTTGCTAGGTATTTAAATTCAATTGAAAAGGTACACTCCCTCTCAATTAATTCAACTTTCTTTATCACAACATTTTCATATGGTTTTAATTAGATTTCATTCTACTTAACTATTCGCCACTTGAAAGCCACTTAAAAGTAATTCAATTATAAATAAAACTCATTGAGAGTGTAACGCATCTGCTTATATCAGTTTTTGCAAAAAGCAGGAAGGAAGGAACGAAGAAAAAGTTAATTTCATTAAAGGCGAATCCACCTCAAACTTTGCTTAGTCCTGCTGCTTGGCTGTGTGAAATGCATACAGGTGCATGCATTAAATGCATTAAAAATTCATTACAAAATCTACACAGAGGACAAATCTCTCCCTTCTTCCTTGCCAAGGAGGTAAAGGTAGATAAGTGGCTCCTGGAACATGAGCACAAATGTTTCTTACTTGTCTCGTTTTTTGTTGTAACTAACGAAGGTTACATGTGTTTTGCCACAAAAGATTGCAACACAGATATGTGTGAATTTAGTATAGCTAAGCCATAAATTATGCATCAATATTTACAACAAAAATCAAGCCAATATTTAATTGTAAATACTAAATGAACAAGTAATAATTGAAGCCATTAATAACCAAAGATATCTTCTTACTTCTTGTGTAGTATTTTGATTTCCAGCTTACTCGCTTTGGGCATTCGTTCTATTTACACAGCTCAAACTTTTCTCATCTCTAAAACTGATAAGTGTCCTCACATCCCAACTTGAATATCAGAAAACACAAGGACAAGTCTATATCCTCTTTGGAACAGGTTAAGAAGGATGGCAAACGGAAGGAAATAAACAAACTCATATATGTCTGTGGAAATGGCTTGAGCTGGGCTCGTAAATTTTCCTGGCCTGCGGGGCCATCAGCTGGATAACTCATAAGAGAACCCAGGCAGGCAGGCCATATATGGCGATCATAATCAACGTCTTTTGGCACTTTATTGACAAACTAATAAAAACCCGAAGAGAGAAAATGCAAGCTGAAAGGATGTCCTGGCCAAACGAGAGACGGATAGTTGGGATAGGAAACGATTTATTAAAATCCCTGTACATGGCATACATAATAAAATGGAAGCTGGGCACGGCAGGGTGAAGAGAACCCTTACTTGGCCGGTGATGTGATGAGTAATTCGCTTTTGGCTTTTAATGTTGGCCAGTCCGTCAGAAGTACACTTAGAAGAATTTATTCTCTTTGCTCTATGATAATACAAATATATAAGGCTATGGCTTTGAAATCCTTTAAAAATTATTCTAAGAGTATAATAATAACAATAATAATAAAATATGTTACTGGAAATTCTCTGTTTTTCTTTTCCTTTTTAACTTAATTGCCAAGTGTCGAAGAATTTATATTATTTATATTTATTATTAGAAACTTAATTATTATCAAAAACAAAATATAACCATTTTAAATGTTAATTCTTATTAAATTTTTCGTACTGGATGAGCTTGTCCAGACAACGAATAGTTGCAGGACACGGAAATTAGTGCGGAAGCGCTTAGTAGTACGCTTAGCAATCTGTCAAAAGCCAAAATGTAATAAATGAGACCCACAACGATGGCAGGAAGGGTGGGCTGGATGGCTGGCTGGCTGTCTGTGTGGGGCCATCAGCATAATTCATACGACATGTCGGGACGACAAAAGGCGCTGACCAGGACCAAGTACAAAGGCGGCAACTTTGTGCGGGACGGGGACTGGACTGGGCTGTCTTTTATGGCAGCAGAGATGCACCATATTTCATTACACGTTGATAAGTGGTCATTTATCCCGTGCTGACTGGGGCTCCGAGTTATGTTTGGGCTTCCTGCATGCCAACAGGCATTTCATAATAATTTGAACAACCTTTTTACGCCAACCTGCACCCGGATGGATCCTTTGATTAAATATGAAATGTTCCCATATTGCGCGGTAGGACTTTGCATTTAAGCTTCCTCATACTTTCTGTTTAATATGGAATCGTTTTATATAAATTAAAATTGTTAAATTACGGATGGTTTTTCTGAAGTATTCTTCAATCTACATTTATTAAACTTGTTTATAAGATGGACATAATCTGTGTAGTTGAATATTTATTGGTCTTGGAGTGATGATCCCAGCTTAGTGACGCTCGCCACGGATGCGACGCGCCAGGTGTATGTCCTTGGGCATAATGGTAACGCGCTTTGCGTGGATGGCACACAAATTTGTATCCTCGAAGAGACCTACGAGATAGGCCTCTGCTGCCTCCTGCAAGACACAAGGATTCAGTTAATAAATCAGTTACTGAAATATCTACATATAAAGATATCTTACCTGCAGAGCTCCAATTGCCGCGGACTGGAACCGCAAATCGGTTTTGAAGTCCTGGGCGGTTTCACGCACCAAGCGCTGGAACGGCAGCTTGCGGATGAGCAGCTCGGTCGACTTCTGGTAGCGACGGATCTCGCGCAGAGCCACAGTGCCAGGGCGATAGCGATGGGGCTTCTTCAGCCCGCCGACTAACGGGGCAGACTTGCGAGCAGCCTTGGTGGCCAGCTGCTTGCGAGGCGCCTTTCCTCCGGTCGACTTACGAGCTGTCTGTTTGGTACGAGCCATCTCTGTAGTGCAAAAAAGTTATATTACCCAATATGTACGTATGGACATGTGCTCATAGATTTTTACATAATGTGCTTATGCACAGAAATAACCACCAACACGCACTTAATGCCAGTAAAATATGCATTCAAATAAGCATAAAGAATGTACATACCAATTAATTACAGATTACTTACCGATTAAGTAGATTTTCTTTTTTTTTTACAAAAAGCGAACTATTCCGACGAATGATATTTTCAGAACGAAAATAAAGTCTCGTGTGGGAAAGGAACGATAAGCCAAAAGCCTCCTGTAATTTATCTTCTCAAAAATATCATTCCATTCTCACTGGTCCAAATTTTATCATTTGATTGAAAGTTTACTCTCACAAAGAATTATTATTGCTAATGTAAAAACAATTTTAAAAAAATCTATTATGCTAGAATTGATTTATTTATTTTTTTATAGCCCAGCACTACATGTGTAGCTCATAATTTGGTGTGCTAGACACGAGTATTACAACATATTACTAAAAAACAATTCAGAAAAGAGAGAAAAAAATAGAAGATATGTACATGAACTCACATATAGAATGAAAATGGATATTAAAGGGGTAGATGCACTTAGAATTTTTTAAAAATCTATTATTTTTCTTGCATTTTCTTAAAGTACATATATTTGTGAAAATTATTTTTATTACGATTCGAGAAATATTTTTGAAGTTACGGAAAAAATTAGAATGTCGCGAAGTGGGCTGTAGAGCTGTTTGTAAAACTTTAAGCGCGTTTTTCTAAAAACTGTGTTCTTTCATTCGGTGACCACTATAACTCAAAACCCACTCGATGGATATTAATGAAATTTGGTTATCTTCTTGTTGGCATTAAAAATTAGTCCTTAATCAAAAAATATTAGTTTTTGTTTAAAATAACTATTGGTCTTAAACAATTAACTTTTGACTTTTTATCGAAAATCAGAGTCTAAAGTTTCGAAAGCCGCCATTTTGTGAATTTAAAAAAAAAAAAACATAAGCTTACATTTGGTTTTTTGATCTTCGATGATTTTTTTTGTAATTAAGATAAAGCATTGCATGAAAACTCTGTATAATTTATTTTGTAAAATAAGCTTAATTACTATAAAAAGTACATTTCTGATAATAGGCTTTTTTTAACGCTTCTGAGTGCATCCACCCCGTTAATAAATCAATTCTTTTAAAACTAAGAAAAAATAAAACATTTCAAGCATGCCGAATTCTTTGAAATGGTTTAGGGGCTTGATGTTAGACTGTGCATTGGCCAAATTAAGTAAGAAGAATATCTTAAGGATCAAGCTGGCATTAGCTGGATACAATAACACATAAATCCTAGTATAAGGTAATGGGTACCCTCGGCTCCCATGAGATGCTTATGGCCAGCTGATGTTTTTTAAAAAGTCCGGACCGTTCCCACATGTTGAGTTCTCTGGGAAAGTCATATAGTTGGACCCAAAGAGTACATGTTTTGATGCAGATATAATAAGTGAACAAAGTCACATAAAGTTTCAGATTTAAAATTGTGCTTTCCTTTACAAAAATATTTGTATTAATCAAAAAAAAATACCCCAAATGTATTGTAGCCACAACAAGTTCGATAATTCGATATGTGAGACTTCCAAAGGTCCACCATTGTTTCTTTCCGTTTGTTTCACTCTTTTTCCGAAAGCTGAACATCTGAAGGTCATCTCTGGCGTTTCTTGAATTTTGTGGACGCTTTTCAAGTTTTGAGGTAAGTTAAATTTCTAGACTATAGAAACTCGCATCTCGATAACTTGCAGGATACATTTAACCTGCTCCAAAGCACGTTTTTGTATCCCAGCAAAGTTAACTACAAGCGGAATTTCGCACTGTACACGCTAACATCGAAATTTTACTTTTCTAATTTCTAATTTCTGGAAGAAGAAACCCAATCAAGGTGTTTGAAATGGCCGAGTTCTTAGAGCCGGAGAGGATTTTGGGCGCCTGCATACAGTCCGGCGAAATAATGTTTCTAATGAAGTGGAAGCGTAGTAACCATCTTGAGGTAGTCCCGGCCAAGGTGGCCAATGTTTTGTGCCCCCAGGTGGTCATCAAGTTCTACGAGGAGCGCTTGAGCTTCTATGATTGAAGCTTCAACCCATAGAAGAGCAGCATGCGTGTAGTTCTGTAAAGAATTTCTACACTTGCAACTTGCAACAGCTAACTGACTTGTAATTAATTTATTAATTATAATAAAGCTTAGTTGGATTAAATGTACCTTTTATTTGTTAAAAAAAGTACAGAATAATATAAGGGGGTATATAGCTTGGACATTGTCCTGGGCCTGTGCAATATATCAAATTATTGGATCCTACCCTTGTTTCTTGTAATTAATTTATTAATTATAATAAAGCTTAGTTGAATTAAATGTCTCTTTTATTTGTTAAACAAAAAGTACAGAATAATATTAGGGGGTAACATATAAAATTATTGGACCCCACTCTTGTTCTGCTCAATGGAATCCTCAGAGTTACCCGAGAGCCGGGCACAGACCGGCAGCTCGCTCTCCGGCAGGAACGGCGTCTTTGTTCCGGTGGTGCCAATGATCAACTGATTCTGCTTCAAGTCGATGAGGCACTGATGTCGCTTCAGCATGTCCAGACCCAGCAGCATGTCCATGGGCTGACGACCCAGCACGTTGAAGCTGGACGTGAGGTAATCGTTCTCGATCTGCAGTTGCACCATGTGAATCCTGCCCAGAATGGGCTGAGTGCCGACGCCCGTGGCCATGCCGTTCCAGCGCGTGTCGACCAGCCGGTTGACATGGCACCGCTCGGCGCAGTCCTGGCTCATGATGGTCATCTGGGCGCCCGAGTCCACGAAGGCCTTCACCGGCACTCCGTTCACCTTGCAGTTGATGTAGAGCATGGTGACCGTCCCGAAGATTTCCGGATTGTATTCAATGGCAGCCGCCATGTTGTCCTGAATGTTCTTCTGCTTGATCTCCTCGGCGATCAGGCGTTGGGTCTCCTGGTCGAACGGATCGACAAGCTTCTGTTGGGCGCTTCTTGGGGACGGACCCCCACCGCCGCGTAAGCTGGTACCCGGCACGACAATCTTGCTCAAGTCCAGCCACTCCATCGCTGGGCGATTGGCACTCCTGCGTTTCTCCAGCAGAATAAAGTCCCCATCTCGGACGCCGCACTGCTGCAGCGATTGCTTGTCGTTGGTCAACTCGCGTCCGTTGAAGAGTAGTGCTATTTGGGCCACATCCGCATCGCTCTCTATGGCGCACAACGCCTTGAGGTTCCCCAACTCCAGATCCTGGGCCACATCCAGGCAAAAGACCTTGTCCTCGCTCGTGGTCACTGTGATTTTCATAGTTTCTTCTTAAGCTGCTGCTTATCCTTGGTGCGACTTTCCTTGGGAATGGTGATATATGCTGGTGGTGTGTCCTGATAATAATATGTACATACATACATCATATGTAAAGAGAATATGAAAATTTTAATTACAATAAATTGCCCAAATTCTTCTTGACCTCAGTATTGATTTTACCCTTTATAATCGTGAGGCTTTCACCAAATATATATCAGGTTTGCTTGGAGAATCCACCCAATAGGAATCTGCAAAAGATTCGTTGTTTCGTATTCCCACAGAGCTAGAGATGGGTACATCAAAGGATTCATAGAATTTTCCGAAACATCGATGCTTTTATACGATGTTTGATGTTTTTTCTTCTCTATCGGCAGTGGGGGAAAACCAACTTTTATTAACAGTAATATTTATTGGTAACATTTTATTTATAGTTTACGTATTTTTATATTATATACAAATTTTAAGTTGATTTAATAAAATATGTACAAATATCGCTCTATATAAAGCTCTATTTAGTCCACCGTCTATTATTTACGGTCCGTAAAGTTTAGTGGTGCTGAAAATAAACCACTTGATTGCCAAAATAAGAAAAATGTGTGCTGAATAATAGCCTATTTCTCTATACAAAATAATAATACAAAATGGCTTGGTTTAATGTTCCTTCCATCACTGTAGAGCTGTAGAGTTTTATTTTTTAATCTTAAAAAAAAAAAAAATTCTTTATTCGATATTTTAGAAGAAAAACATCGTTTTTATTCGTTCCTTTAGAAAAAGACATCGATTAAATTGAAAAAAAAAAAACATTATTTTTGTTTTTACTTTATAGAGATCAATTCATGGATAACCACTATATATACATATAAAGGGCAAACAAAATTTTCATTTATATAATATGAATAAATAAGTTTTTATAAGTTTTAATAAAGCAAATATAAATTACGTTACAATACATTTGGGGTATTCACTATTCTACTTTTTGTTTTTTATGTATATATTTCATACAAATATTTTGTAGATTCAAGACCAATTTAAATCGGAAACTTGATGTGCTTTTATACATTTATTATATCTGCTTCAAAATATGTATTCTTTGGGTCCATCTATATGACTTTCCCAGAGAACAGTCCAGACTTATTAAAATCAACAGCTGACAATAGCATATGCTGGGAACCGAGTGTACCACATTGGATTCTTGTATTCTTGTATCCAGTTAATGCCAGCTTGATCCTTAAAATATTCGTTTTACTTAATTTCGCCAATGCACAGTCTAACATATAATCCTTAAACCATTCCAATAAATTCGGCATCTGTTCGGCATTCGGCAAAGTGTTCCATATTGTTCCAAGTCTTAAAAGAATTTATTTATTAATACAAATTTTCATTCTATATTGCAGTTCATGAACCTTCTATTTTTTCTTCTCTCTTTTCTGATTTGTATTTTAGTAATTATTTTTAATATTTAAAATGTTCTCATTATAAAAATTATGTTGTAATTCTCGTGTCTAGCACAGTAAATTAAAAGTTACTACATGTGCTGGGCTATAAATAAATAAATTCTAGCATTATATATTTTTTTAAATTGTTTTTCCAAAAAAAAAAAGGTAATAATAATAATACTATGTGAGATTAAACTTTCAATCAAATGCTAAAATTTGGACCAGTGAGAATGGAATGATATTTTTGGAACGATCAATTACAGGAGGAGGTTTATCGTTCCTATCCCACAAGAGGCTTTATTTCCGTTGTGAAAAGTTCGTTCGTCGAGAAACTACGCTTGTGTGAAAAAAAAATCCGAATTAATCGGTAAGTAATTAATTAGTATGATATTTATGCTTATTTTGTTGCCTTTTTTCCTGACATTAAGTGCTTGTTGGTAGAGTTATTTGTGAGCATAAGTAAAGGCATAAGCTCACATGTACATATGTACATATTGTGTAATAACTTATTTTGCACTACAGAGATGGCTCGTACCAAGCAGACTGCCCGTAAGTCGACCGGAGGAAAGGCTCCTCGC
The DNA here is from genome assembly GCA_008044355.1 of Drosophila lacteicornis. Taxonomy (NCBI): domain Eukaryota; kingdom Metazoa; phylum Arthropoda; class Insecta; order Diptera; family Drosophilidae; genus Drosophila; species Drosophila lacteicornis. The sequence goes on from VNKF01010772.1 coordinate 34,542, forward strand.
AAGCAGCTGGCCACCAAGGCTGCTCGCAAGTCTGCCCCGACAATTAGCGGATTGAAGAAGCCCCATCGCTATCGTCCTGGCACTGTGGCTCTGCGTGAGATCCGTCGCTACCAGAAGTCGACCGAGCTGCTCATCCGCAAGCTGCCGTTCCAGCGCTTGGTGCGCGAAACCGCTCAGGACTTTAAAACCGATTTGCGGTTCCAGACCGCGGCCATCGGGGCTCTGCAGGTGAGATATCTTTATTTGTAGATATTTCAGTAACTGATTTATTAATTGAATCCTTGTGACTTGCAGGAGGCAGCCGAGGCCTATCTCGTTGGTCTCTTCGAGGATACAAATCTTTGCGCCATCCACGCTAAGCGCGTTACCATCATGCCCAAGGACATCCACCTGGCGCGTCGCATCCGTGGCGATCGATAAACACAATTTTCTAAATAAAGTGCACATGTGGGTGTGTTCTCAACCTAAACGGTCATTTTATTTTCAAATTATGATTAACAATTTCAGTGTATTAATACCTTAAGGGGAATATTAATTAAGCATGGATATATTTATATTTTTAATGTAATCCTGACATTAATCCGAATCGCTGTCATTTTCATCATCTACAAACTCGAACCGCTTGGCTTGGATACTCCGAAAGGGTGCCTTTTTAGTTCCCTTTGCCACCGGTGAATCTGCCTGAACACCCTGAGCTTTTGATGCCGGCTGATAGGTGGACCTAAAGCATTGCAGGAATCTCGGAGCAGGCGGAACATTGCCCACCGAGTGGTAGGGCACAATACCCTGAATGTGCTGCGGCCGCAGCAGGCTACAAAGCTGTCGGAGATGCATCCTCGTGGGTAGCGGCGACCACTCGAGGAATCCCAGAGGAAAGGGCACGGTTGCCACACCCTCCTCCTCTTGTCTGGCTTCAGTGCTCCAATTGTGTGTGGCGCAGACATGGACTTTGGTCAGCCTTCCCTCAATGGGCTTCGGATCGGAACTGAGACACCCAAAGCTTTCTGCAAAGTCGCCCAATAGCCGGATATGGCCATTAAGTCTGGTAAAACCCAATTGCCAGACGAATTCCTCGTAGCCGAAAAGCGGCAGCTTCAGAAGCACTATGGCTTTGTGGTTGCGGCGATATTCATCGATGTTCCCAGCCACCTCATCAAAATCAATATGATTAAAATCCCTATTTACAGATGAGAGATTCAAATACAACTGCTCGGTGCCCTGGGCGATCCACGAATTGAAGACCTCATTGCCCAGCAGGCAGCCGAGGCTTTCCAGCCTCACCGCCGAGTAGCAGTAGAGGACCTTGCTCCCCTTTGAAGGTCGCCTTATGAGCAGGATGAGATTGTGGCCCAGCGGACTGCCACGACATAGCATCGCCTCCAGACGCTTGCCATCGCTGAGGCGCAGCGGAAAGGGCTGGCCCTCCTCCACCACCTGGAAATCCTCATCCGCAATCTTCGCCTGGCGGGAGCGCAGATACCTTCGGAACTGGTCGGCCAACGGTTGGGTTGTATACATCCGGCAGAACTTGCGAGGCAGCAGCATCAGCTGCTCCTCCACGTGCCCCAGGTGAGTCAAAAACACCTTGTAGTGCTCCTCGTACAGCTTGGGGATCATGTCGAAGATTAGCTCGGGATGTTCCTTGGGCCTCATGGTGGATTATCTATGGTTTATTTAAGGGATGAGCTGCAAATAGAAGATCAAGTAGATATTGTTATGAGGCGGTCATTGTTTAATTAAGAAAATAAACAATTAGTTTTAAATAATGGATGTGGAACTCAATATTAATAATCAATATTACAAAATATTTTTAAATAACAATGTTAAATAAAATAATAAGAAATATACAAATCTTCATGTTTAAATACAAAATTCTATAAAGCTTTTAAAATCTTTAAAATATTTAAAGCCTCGAAATCAAGGGTATCTTGACCTTCCTCACAGTTTTCAAAACATTGTTGGAGGAAAATAATGTTTTTTGGAGACCTATCAGTAGAATATCAGGAAGAGGTTCTTCATACCCGAAAAATTACCAAAGAGCCTGTGACACTTGAATATTTAATTTAATAATAATAACTATTATAACCACTTATTGCCGAATTATTTCCCCCATTTCAGCGAGGTTAATCCCAGCTTGTATGAACACGCAACAGCTGAACTTATTAGGTCTCGATAAAAGCTCCATAAACTTGGATGAATCAGAGGCTCATTGATGGTCTTTCATGGTCGGGCAACACACCTCGCGTATACTCCCACTTTGCGGATATAAAAGTCCATCGGCTTGCCATTCATCAATCATGACCCAAAGACGGCGGTTCAAGCTTTGCATAACGCGGGCGCCGAATGTAAACAAATTGCGAGACGCAAAAATATAAGGAAAAAAAATTAAATTAAAGCGAGTTGAATGACAGACATTGGCACAGATTTTGGAACCGAGTTCGCGGAACAGCCCACGATTACTGGGAGTTGTTTTTTGGGGATTTCGCTTTCGTTTGACCGCCAAATCCATGCCAATATCTCTCAACCCATCATCCCGTAAGTGCTTACCTCACAGGTGATAAAAGGTGTAAATTATTATTACCAACAGCTGGGGCTGGTATGGAAAAGAAAAGAAAGCCACCAGAGCGGGGGCGACTAGAGCAGAAAATTACTCAACTCGAGTTAGTTTCAGTTTCAGTTTCAGTTTCGGTTTCAGTTGGGTTCAGTTCGTCGGATGGGGCTAGTTTGCTGCTTGTTAGCTGTTTGGCCTAAACTTTCACTCAGACGGGACTGAGCGCCCGCTTGGCCCATTATAATTAAGCCATTTGGCTGGCCAACTGCCAGTCTGTCTCGTTGGACAATCATTTCTCGCTCGGAAAAGTGTAACAAATGCGCCAATTAATCGGCGTCGCAATGCAATCGCCGGCGTAATTGTAATTGATAAGATCGTGTGTAACCTCCCGAGGTGAATGATCAGCAAAGAGGTGAATAATGCAAAAGCAGATTACTTGTTGCAATGTTTATAGTATGAATTTTATATGTAGTTTGTTGGCAACTTTGTTGCTAAATTTTGAAGAGAAATAAAGCTTTTTAATAGCTGTAAGACGAAGGAGTTGCCTTATACTTTGATGTCTTTCTAATTAATTTTTTTCTAATTATTTATTTGTTTCTTTTGAATAGGAAATTGTTGCTTTGTTGCTACATTTTGAAGAGAAATAAAGCTTATTGATGCCTGTAAGACGCGGGTGTTGCTATATGTTTTTGTCTTTTTAATTATTTTTTTTCAAACTATTTATTTGTTTCTTTTAAATAAGAAACTTAATAAAAACAATTTTACAAAAGTCGCCTTTAAAAATTTCAGGAAATTGAAAATTATACATAATTTTAAAACAAAAATATTAATTTTTAATTTGTAACAATGGAATTTTTTATAATATACTTTAATTTTATTACAAAAGTTGACTAGACATTTCTAATGATTTTGAATAGTTTTAGATAATATATCTTTCCGATATTAATATCTATTATTTTTATTAACATGGCTTACTTTTTTGTCAGCAGTTTTGTTATTAGATTATAATCTAATAATTATTAGCTAGTGCTTCTTTTTAGTTCAAATTAAATATTAACTTTAAAGCCAAAACCTTTAGGCTTTCTTTGCTCTTTCTTCAGTCTCTCGAAGCAGATTCTGCTTTCTTGTAGCCCCTCAATAGCTCTCATTCCATCTGGAGCTCACTCTCTCTCTTTGCTCCGGATTCCGCCCGACTTTGGCTTTATCTCCAGAGAGATGACTCCGAGTCTACTCTGCGCCGGCGTCGCGTGTCAAACGAACGCCAAGCTCAAAGCCGGAAAGACATCGTCGGCGCATGTGCAGCTTTTTCGAGTTTTTACACGCTTTGGCTTTGGCTTTGGCTTACGCTTACGACGGTTGCGTCGCCGCTTAAGTTCACCCATCAAGTCAACCAGTTTTCAATTCGAATTTCGCTTTCAGTTTCGTTTGCGACTCGCAAAGAAAAAGAAGCAACGGCGGCGGCCAGGCCACCAAAAATATATTAAAAATAAAGTGCAGTGAGTAAGTGCGGAAAAAACTGAAAACCGAAAGTGTGCAAATCAAATCAAAAGCCGGGGCCCCAACAAATAAAGTAACTCTTTTAAATGTCGCAATTCAAAAACCAAACAAAGCATGGCAATTGTGTCTAGAAACTGCGCGCGGGCAATTTTCGAGTTCAGCCAGCCAGGAAGAGCGAAAAGAAAAGAAAGTTGTGGAAACAAACAGCGCAGGAGAATTGCGCAAAAAATGTTAACTAAAGAAAAATAAAAGTGGAAGCCAAAGTGATTCATATGGTGCAGAGAAAAATACATTAATGCATTGGGAGTATTTTAAAAAAATTACTGAGAAAATATCTGTGAAATTCCCAAAGAAAAACCCATTTAAATATTTAGAATTAGGAAAAAAATTAAATAGAGTTCCGAGAAGCCAAATAAATCCGATTAAATCCTTTAATCGAACACCCTTGAATTATCTTATATTTTTTTATACATTTTCCCAGTGCAAGTCCAGCAATAAGACTCAAATCGAACCTCAGCACGCCTTGGACATTAAACCTAATTGGAGGGGTGTGTGAACCCAAGGGGTGCCCATGTTGGGGGCGGGCCCCTCTTGTTGAGTGGATTATGTAATTTGACAAGCAGAAGGGAGAAGAGATGCTACGCCAAAGAATTCACAACACGTACGCCACATCCGTATCCGTGTTTCTCGTCTTTGCCCGCACAATTTGGAACGCATCTCGAGCGTAAAGTGTCCTTTCGTGTCGCCGCCTCCGTGTTTAAAGTGTGTGTGTGTGTCTTCTTTCATTTTGTGATCCTTGCACCTGCTGCTGCTGCTGCATCCTCCATTGAAACTGGAAAACTGGAAAATTAGCTCTGCCATTTCTTGTTGTAAACTTCCATTTGCCGTCTGCTGTCTTTCGGTTTTAGTGCAGCGCCCTCTGTCGCCGGCCAAATGCAGTTCTCTAGTACTTCGGGGAATCCCCCCTTTTCTAGATGGCATCATAAAATTTTTGGCTGCAATTACAGCTGTGTGGAAAGTCTGTTGCCCGTCTCCATCTCTTCTGTCTCGCAATTGTATGAAATTTAAATTTTATATTCAACAAGACATTTGGCGCAGTAGTTGTTTTTATATTGCCCAAGCACCAAAAACATAAATAATATAATATTTTCAATTCGGCACAGATGCTGCAAGCTCAGACTGAGACTGAGACTTTAACCCGGCGAATTTCGAAATTTCGAAGATGACGCACATCTTTAAAAAGTGTTTAACATTTTTGCCACACACACACAGTGTCTCGTACAATAACCTTGACTCCATTTAAATGCAAATGCAAATCGAAGTGGAGAGCGCTAAATGAGGCGACAAACTGTGCATAATTTATGGTGAAACTGATGCTCCACAGAAGACACAAAGAGTAAAATATGTAGAGACCCCAATGAATGGGCAGAGTTTTGTGTGCTAAAAACCAAAGAAATTAATAAGCCCATAAGAGAAAGATTTGGGAACAAAAAGTATAGAGTAGGTTAAAGAACACAAAACCCACACTTTCACTGGTTCATAAAAGGTTAATCTATAAAAATGTAAGAAAGTCTATAAAAAAGACTTCATTAAATTTAAGTAAATTTAAATATAATTTAAAATCAGTTTACAATTTGTATTGTGACTTTTATTAATTTAATCAGAAACAGGTTCAATCTAAAATGTTTATTTATTTTAATAAACTGAAATGAAGGGCTTACCTTTGCTTTAATTTCTCAGTTTAAAGTGAATAAAGTAGTCACTCTGTAAAGAAAGAGATAATTGTAAAAATTGTATTATGATTAAATCTTAAAAGCACAAAATAATTTTTAAATTTGTCTTAATAGTAAGAAAACTATTAAGGGTTCTTAATTAAATTAGCGTAAATATATTATTTTATTATGAGCTTTATTACAAGGGAAACAATATATCAAACATTAATGATATAGATCAAATTCACATGAAATTCAGAATAATATTCACATCTCTCAGATTTAGTCATGGTTGGGCACCGAATTTTAAGCTCGGAGCCTTCAAAATAAAAAAAAAACACAAAAACCGCTCTAAAAGCCAAGCTATAGGCTAAAGGCTATAGACCGAGTAAAAGACCAAAAGTATGGTGATTGTCCCTGAAAATCTGTAGGTTTTGTTTTTGTAGATCTAAGCTTGGGGTATTTCTCCTAAAAAACACTCAATTTATAAACTCATTGGCGACGATCAGCTCTTCCTGTGCGGACTACCTTTCGCCACTTACCGAAGAGTTAAGGAAAGAGCTCTAGGAGCTAAAAGTTCCAGTCTTCACCCATCCCTGCTGCAGAGCTTACTCCCTAGAATCTCCTTCCATACGTCACAAAAAAATAAAACATGTCAACACAAAGGACAATCAAGCTAAAGAGTTTATTTACAACCAGACTAGTTAGAACTCGGATAGACACTTGTCATAATATAGAAAGAGAGCATAAAAATACACCAAACTGCTCGGGGCGTTAAACTTTTAAGGCCTGTCAGCCGCGTCGTCCCGCCAAATAAAACTTGACAATAATCCGAATAATTTTGAGACTCTGAAGATGATGGGATCTCCGATTATTTCTGGCAGTCGTGCGGTTGCATAAACACGGCGCAATCATAAAAAGCGGAATTAAACAAATGTCGGCGCGTCAGGGCCAGGCGAGAACTCCTTTGCCCGGGATAGCACGTGAGAATTGCATTAATATGAATGCAAATGTGCATCCCCGGGGGTTTGCAGGGATGGGTTTGGTAAATCTATAAATTTATGTGCAAATGTAGCAAAGAAAATGTCGAGCACAAGTCGCTGAGAGAGCTCCAGAGTTGACAGCAAGTTTTTATGATATTTTCCATTCCATTTTCCCCACTTTAGGCGACGTGCGAAGACGGTGCTTTTGCTTGGAGCTTATGAATCGGTGACGTGAGCTGCGGGATTTTCCATATTTTCCCCCCAACCCTCCACGAAAACCTCCGCCAAAATGCAATTGCTATGGGACCCGCAAAGTGTGCAAAGGAAAATTGCAATTCTAATTATCGCATTAGTCGCCGACGTGTCGTGCATAAGAAATGGCAACGGGTGAGTTGATTGAGCCTGCCTCCTTGCCTCTTAAATTATGCAAATTTCCCTGAGCCTCTGTCAATACTTTATGTCTTTTTTCCCTCTCTTAAATCTTAAAAATTACCTGCTGGGATAATAAGCAAGTTGAGATAAGGAAAGGTTATTATTTGTACTGGTTAACTTATATTAAATATCATAACCCTGCCTTATTGCTTCTATCTTTTAATTTAAAATTAAATATAACAATATATTAACTCTTTATATTTTAACAGCGAAGAAAATCAAATATCCGTGAAGCTGAAAAACTTCTTTCCCTCCGAGGAGGTTGGCCATCAGCAACAGCCAGCTTCAGTTAGCCACAATCCTCCAGATACTTCAGCGAGAGTGACTTCTGGCGGTGGGTTTAGGCCCTCTCAGATGCTGGACTTCACGCCCTCGGATGTGATGCCACAGGGTGCGTCCTACAACCGCTATCCACCGAGCTATTTGGAGCCAAACTACAGGCACGAAATACCAAGCTCCTTGGGACAGCAGCAGCATCAGCAGGTGTCGGCCTTGGACAAGCAGTTCTCCTTTCCCCAGGAGACGCATTCACCTCTCTTCCAGAGCACTCCTCTACCCACAACCCCAGTGGTCAGCTATCTGGATCCGTACACCCAGCAAAACTATCGCTATACTCCAACGCCGCCCTCAATAATTCAGTATCAACGCGAGCAGCCACCTCAAGATGATCAGGCCTACACCGTTCAGTCCTCCCTCTTGGTGGGTGGGAATCAGCACCTACAGCGTCCCGGCCACGTGGATGATGTGTATCTAAAGCGACCCGGCTATGTCTTCGATGAGAGTCCAGCTGGAGCGGCCTCGTATCGCCGACCCACAAGACCCACGACGCCTTCCCTGCCACCGCCGCCCACCACTGCCTCGCAGAAAATCTCCTACGATAGCCATGATTACCCGCCGCCCAGCTATGCGGCCCAGCAGACATCCAATTTTGTGCCCCAGCAGCCAAAGCAGCGACCACTTTACCAGCGCCAAGACATCATCAATGGGAATCGAGGACAGGGAGCAGGAGCAGGAGCAGGAGCAGGAGCAGGGCCAGGACCAGCGCCAGCGCCAGCCTCGTCTAATTATGCAAACAGCTTTGATAATTATTTGCAGCGGCCGAAGCCCCAGCAGCAGACCCAGATACAGAGTCCGAACCAGGTACACAAAGAAAAAAATATAGAAGCAATTTTTCTAAAAATGTTTCATTGAAAAATATGTGCAGGTATAGAAGTTATAGGGAATCTCCCGTGGCCCCTCCAAAAAAAGTTGGGTAATTTTCTAAAATACCGGCCCCTTCCAAAAAATTAAAAAAAAAAAACCATAGATAGGGTGTGCCTTAATATACATTTGGGTATAAAAATTATGTTGGGGACGCTCTTAGTTTAGTCACAATAAATCTTTAAAGTTTTGCGTAATTCCCATACAAAATGTGTAGCAAACACGCACACAGACAAATGATGAATACACAAAATTCAAGCGCCTGTCTGTGTGTCGTCGCGGTACAGTGGGCTGTGCAGTTTAAAATTTTTGTTAAATTGTGCTTAGCGTAAATACTATATACGAGTATGTCGACATTTTGCACACTTTGAATACATTTATGCGAGAAATATAAATAAAACAAAAAGTTGACAACGTAAAATACATAGTAATTAACGACTTTTCAATATTAAGACGTACATTTGAGTATACAAATTATA
>VNKF01010779.1:0-31022 GCA_008044355.1 Drosophila lacteicornis
AAAATAATAATAAAAATAATAATAAAAATAATAATAAAAATAATAATAAAAATAATAATAAAAATAATAAAAATAATAATAGGCAAATAAGTGTTGCTTTCATTGAGCAGATGAAAACGAAGTTAAAGCTGGGAAAACATCGAAATTTATTGATTTAAAATCGATTTTTGCTTTCGATTCTTTTTTCTTTATTCTAATAATAAGATGAACTAAAAATGATTCCTATAAAGTTATAAATTTTGAATGTATGTATATGAAAGGTGCGAAAGTAGTAGAACAAATGATACCGATAGTAGAGGTGGGAAAATATCGATGCTTATCGATTTAAAAATGATTTTTGCACTCGATTCTTTTACTTGATTAAATATATTTTTAATAATAAGATGAACTAATAATGAATCCTTAAAGTAATATATTTTGAATGTATGTGAAAGGTGCGAGTTTAGTAGAACAAATGATACCGATAGTAGAGGTGGAAAAATATCGATGCTTATCGATTTAAAAACGATTTTAGCACTCGATTCTTTTACTTGATTAAATATATTTTTAATAATAAGATGAACTAAAAATGATTCCTATAAAGTTAATATATTCTGCAAATTTAATAGAGCCAATGATCGATATTTATTGATTTAATTCCTTTCTTTTTATTGATAAAATATATTTTTACCTCTTCCTTGAGCCATTTTTGGGCGCCACTTCTAAGAATAGCTGTTCGCTTGTGTGCTAGTGGTGGACGTCTCTCAAAATGGCCGACCGATAGAAGTTATCGAAACTGTATTTGATCGATTTCTTATAGCATCTAGTCCTGAAGGCGCCAATAAATCATTTTATGAAAATCTTTCAAGCCACAAAGCCAAATTACTTGCCTCAAGAATGAGCCAGCGATGTCTGTCTGTGTGTGTCCTTGTGTTGGTGTTGGTGAGCCAAAGTCAATTGTCAAATTGACACACACACACCCACCCACTATGCTGGCATGGGTGGCATTTGTTGTTAGCTTCATTATTTGCCAAGTAAAAGTAATGAGACTTTTGTTGCCTTGTTGGGTTGCACATGAGTGCGCCTTCTATGAATTCTTTGTGTTTACACACACAAACACACACACTCGCACACTGGCAGAAAATACGCACACAGCGAGCGGAGTATCTGTGTGAGCATATGTGAGAGCGCTGGCCTTTTGTGTGTTGGACAAACAAAAGCGCAAAGCGTTGACAGTGGGGTCGCACAGTGGGGTAAGCAGTTGTATTAGTGAAGAAAAATAATTTTTTTAACTAAAGAAAAAAGAAACAGTTTTTTTTTTTATAATTTATTATGAATTATTTATGTTATACAGAACAGCACTTCCTAGTCCCGAACCTATGAGGCACAAAGCACCAAAAATCTCCTAAAAACTCTATATAAAATAGTTTTCCTTATTTTTTCTCAGTGCATCGAAGCAACAAAGCACTACAACTGTTGGCAGGAAAGTAAACAAAGTAAAAGCATTTGGAAATGCAGGAAATGAGCGGGTTTGGACTGCAATTTCACTGGCTAAGTTGCCCGGGGCCGAAAGCGGAGAGGTCGCTGGCTCCGTTTCGTTTCTAGCCAAGGAGGGGCACTCTCTCCTGGCTGCTGGCCAGCTTGCGATAAGAACCGGGAACCGAAAAGTGCCAACCCGGCCTCATATTGCCGATAGAAAATAAATTAATTTTCATAATAATTGAGCCACACTTGCCCTAGCCATCCCCCCCACGGGAAGCCAATTCACTGCATTGCCCCGGGCCCTGTGTGGCAACCCCTTTTTTCGGAGCTGGGCGCCAATAATAATAACATTGTTAACACAACGTGCGCATGTAATAAAATCGTTTATTGAATTGGCCATAAATTTTCGCAGCTACAACAGCCGCACAAGTCAAAAAGTTGCAGTTCAACGGCAGCAAGGGGTTAAAGGGGAGTCCCAGGACTGGCTGCCTTTTGTGCGAAAGTTTAGAGAGGGTTTTTAGGGAGCGCATCAGGCCAGAAGGCAAAAGGCAAAAGGCAGGATAATGGAGGAAAATCGAGGGGAAATGAGGGGGGAGGAAAACCTGTGTGGGATAAGCGAAGGGAAAACTCAATGGCTGACTGGCTGCCTGGGTGTTTATCTCTCCCAACAGGGGAATAGGGAATATCGTTCACCTGTAAGCTGCAGCTAACTCAACAACTTACTCCAATGCTTCCAGCACTCGAACTTGAGTGTAATGAGCCAGCTTAAGTAATTAAATTTGCAGCCTGCCAAGGCTTTCAGGTGATTACCACGGCGTTTTGTGGGCTAATTTAACTAAAGATGGCAGCTAAGGCCAATGCAAATTTTGTATTTCTTGATCATTTTGGTTAGGCACAGGATTATCCCTGTTGAAGATTTTCTGCGCTGAGATATGTGCGATTCCAGGGCATTCCAGGGCGTCCATTAATATGCGCCATCGTTTTAACAACCCGAAATAAATTGCATGTAGCGTCATTAATAAGCATAAAAGCGTCTCGAAAGGGTTGGGAAAGGACTCTCCACCGACTCAGACTTCCGCTGCAAGGCAAGGTCCTGTCTCGAGGATGCGAGAGACGCGCTTAAAATGTTTTCGATGCTGTTCAATAATTCGCCGCAAAAGGACAACAGAGTGCCTGTAAGGACGTAAATGAGGACGAGGACGAGGACGAGGACGAGAATGCGACAGCGACTAATGAGCTTGATAAACGAGCTGAGACGAGAACGGAAAAACCGAGAGATAAGACTCTCTCTTTCCATCTCCTTCCAGCAGGACTCGTTTCTTTCCGTCACTTGTTTGCTTAAAAAATTGCGCGCGCTCAATGAAGTGATGTGTAAATAACGGTATTATATTTCAAAAGGCGCTCCAGCGGGTAAAAACCAGCAGCTCTCAATCCATCGCCAATCCTCCCAGTTCCCATGCTCCTTGCTAATTATTGGATGGATATGCAACAGGAAGTGCCGAGCGGGGGCAACTAGGGACTCTATCTATCTAAGTGGTACAAAGGACATTCCACACGAGGACTTGCCAATGGTGAATAATGAATGGGATCAGGCGAGAGCAACAATAGACTCTCCTATCCACTGCCTCCTCCCGAAGTCACATTTTTCTGCTCCCTTTCTTCGGCTCATTGTGGGATTTTTCTTAAGGCAGCCTATAACTGAGGCACTGAAAGAAATGGCCATATTATAAATACTTATAACTTTGGTTAGGCTGAGATATGGGTAATATATTAAATATTCTTCGTAAGAAGGGTTCTTGTGAAGTTTTCTATATTGGTGTGCCCGAATCTCATTATTTTCTCCGAAACTGTGTGCCCAGATACTGTAATTTGAATTATACTAAGCTGCTGTGATTTAATTATCGCTATTAAATTATCAAGCATGTTTGCTTAGTTTTAATGATTATTTGTGTCAATTATTATTCACGCAGTGTGTCCATTAATCTGACAGTGTGCCCACTTAGTATTCTTAGTATTTTCCAGTGTGCCCACTCTTGGCTTTACAGTTAATTTAATGCTAAGCTGAGAGAGTAAGCTTACAAATCGTACATCTTGATAAACTTTCTTTTCATACAGATTATTTTCCAGAGTTCCAGTAAAGTAAAGTTTATAATTTATACATATGGATTAACTCTTGTTTTAATTTTAATTATTTTATAATTTCTTGCTTTTCTCTCTTTTTTTATTCCAGACCTTACGTGCGTGAATTTTTCTGCCAGTGTGGCCACACTTCACTTTACTTTTAATATGTTAAACTGTGAGAGTTGACGACGCACAAAAGTGCGGCATGCCAAGCATGTGGACCCATTACCCACCCATTTCCCCACCCATTCCCAACTAATGTGGAGTTCATAAAAAATGTAAAGAAAAGCGGTCAGGAGCGGGAGCAGGAGCAGGAGCATAGGAATGTGCGCAGATAGGACACAAAGCAAGTGCACAAACTGTGAAACTGTAGCCAAGCACTTTTTGATTTATGGAGAGCCAAGCGGGACTAGGTTAGACAGAGGCGGGGGGTCATGCCAGAACGGGGGGAGCTTTTCTATGAGAGCGCAGTTTGGTCGGAAGTGTAGACAATTTGTTAGAATTTATACAAAAAATGCAGGCAGGCAGCAGGCAGCAGGCAGGCAGGAGCAGGAGCAAAAATATATTTAAGGGAAAAGGACCCGCTCCTTTTCGGCCATATAAAACATGAGAGGCATTTCATTTTAAAGCAGCTCAAACAAAACAAATGCCTGGGCTTTTGTGTGGACTTGAAACTAATGATTTTCACTTACCACAGCGACTGAGGAAAGCTGGGGAAAAGCTAGGGCAAGCCACACACACTCACACACGGAACGGAATCTCTGCACAGATTTACATGACATTATGTCATTGTTGTTGCTGCTGCTGCTGCTTCTGTCTGTTTTTATGACGTCAATTATGTTTATGAGTGTCTAAACAAAAAGTCTTCTATAGAGCCTTCAGCATTCCCGTTGTCCTTGTTATGTCTACGGGGGGCGGGGGGAGGCACAGCACACTGTAGTTTGAGTTTAAGTGAATTTATTACCATGAGCAAAATTTATTTAAGCAGTCAAATGCACGTGAAGTGCATCTCAAGAAAGCTGTCACACAGTCTGCCCCCTGCCCTGGCTTGACGTCAAAGGAGCAGGATATGTGTAGCAAGATGCTGCTGCTCCTGCTGCTTTTTTTGTTTCGGGCATCCTATTGCGTCATTAGGGGGCGTCATATCTGGAAGAGTACTTCAATTTCTAGAACTTTAAGAGGTTAAATATAAATTATAAATACATTTTTATTGCTGAGTTATTTGTTAATTAAATTAAATACTTTTTTTTGACTTACTGCCAGTGACGAACCCTTGTGTGATGTCTCTGTGCCAATGACTGACATCCCTCGCACACAGACACACATCCACATCCACACCCACATCCACACCCGGCACTCGCAGGACACTCACACACGTGGCTGTGGGCTATGCAAATTCAAGTTTGCCGCTGCAGCTTCAAGCAGTTCAGTTGTCAGTAATTTCAGGCGAATGGCAGGCCAGGACATTTCACAGAGCATCAGCTTAGCAGCAGCAGCAAGGACATGGCAGAGGATCGGGCAGAAGCTGGAGCTGGAGCTGGAGCTGGAGCTGGAGCTGGAGCAGGTTGCCAGTGACGAGGACAACTTCGTTGCCACCGTTCGCTGCTGAAATCAAATCAAATTCCCGACAAACATCAACAACAACCAGGACATGTCGGGGGCATGTGTGTGTTTGCAAGGACAGCTAGCCAGGATAATCAGTGTGATGGGGGGAAATTGAACAACAAGTTCCCGATTGCATGTCTTGGCCAGAAATTACAATTTTTAATGCCAAATAATTCGGGCTGCCTGACAGGCGGCAGGCTTCGTTTCGGTTTTTATTATTTTCTTTTTTTCCCCTTTTGTTAACCAGGACAATTTCCGGTCTTCTGCTTTTCAGTTGAAATCGATCTGTTTCCAGGCCTATGCGTGTGTTAATGGCATTTTAAATCGTTTTTAATTTCAATTTAAGATTTTTATTCAAGAAGAAGAAGCTAGCCTCTCCTTCGTTCTCGATGTTCGATAAGGTGGCAACCTTAAGCGATAGGCGATCGAAGCAAGTGGGCAGCCCAGCTGTCAGATAGCTTTCTCTCTCTCTCTGTCAGTCGGAAAAAGACAAAAAAGAATCTCTTAGAATCAATAAATCGCGGCTAATTATTAATGTATTTTCGAAAGTCCTTTTCGGTGTGCGAATCGCTGTCCTTGAATGAGGCTGAGGCGGGACAGAGAGCGCGCACCTACAATTTCCGCATGTCAACTGCACTTTGCATGAGTGCTCAGGCGGCGGCATTGGAGGGGGAATATTCCCGCCCCCTACCACTTGTGCCACATCAGCACTTCAACTTTTGGCTCCTCAACTTGGTTGTGCTTTTCCACATGCTTTTCCGCAGACCGAGTCCCGACCGAGCGCCATCATGTGGATCATCATCGTCGGCATGGTTCGCTTCCTCTACCACTCCCTTTTACTCCAAGCTGTAAGCTTTCCTTGCAACTGTGTTGTTTCGAATACTCTGTATTTTATATTTTTCCATAAATCAGCTATCGATATTTTATCAATTTTTATCGAAAGTATTGCCTTTAAGCTTTCGATATACGGAATTTTGATAATTCTTAATTCTAAATGAAAAACTATCGATATAAAACAAAATAGACCATAAATCGTACTGGCAACCCTGCTTAAAATAGGCTTTGCCAGGTACTCCATAGTCGGGGCCCTCAATAGTGCTTTCTCTGTTTTTTTTTTGCTTTCTGTGTGGCATTTCCACTTGATTTACAAAACTCAACGCAACAACGGCTATGGGGCAAGTGGAGCAACAACAAAACCGCATTTGACTGACTGACGACTGACTGCCACGCCCCCCACAACGCCCACCACGCCCACGTCACTGTCTGCTCTGTGTGTGTGTGTGTGTCTGGGGTGTGGTGTGGTGTGTCTGCCTGTTACGGAGTTGATTTATATGCACGTCGATTCGACGTAATTGAAGACGTGATCGAAATTCAAATTTTTGATTTTTAGAACCCGTGACGGGATTGGCATTTGTACAAGGACCTTCCGCCTCCGTCCTTGCCTCGTTGCCACTGCATTCGCCGCCCACTTTTCACCCACTTTCCCAGGGTCCTGGCTTAATGTGATTTTGGTCTGCGAGTCGTCGCTTCCTTGTCCCATGTATTTGCAATGAAATAATGTCCTTTTTTTTTGTGGCAGCTCCTTATTTTGGCAACAAGTAGTAGTGGTAGTCGAAGTCGGATGCAGTGCTCCCTTAAGGCGGAGATATTTCCATATGCCGACAATGAACTTCACACAGAGGAGTCTCGGTTCGATTTAACATTCGATCAGGCCAGTCAGTAGGCCTTGAAATACTCTTCAAGCTACATTGAAAGTGAGTTAATTACCAAGTAAATTTATGGGAATTGCAAGTACTTTTTAATTAGTTTATTCTAGAGTTATTCTAAAGAAAAATAAGGGAAAGTGCACGGAAACTAACTGGAATATCAAGTAAATAATACACTATAGTGTATCACTGCCCTGTACCTCTCTGAAGATTAAGTCCTTTAACTTGTTTGTCGGTTTTTCTCAGCGCGGGTTTCCATCTGTTTTTCATCCCAATCCGGCGGACCCGAACTCTCTCTCTCTCTCAACTTCATTTTCCGTCCTGGCATTTCCATTCCAAACTTTGTTAAATCAGCCATGAAAACGGATTGTCGTCTGTGCATTTTTGCGTTTCTTTGCTCATTTCATTGACTGACTGACTGGCTGGCTGACTGACTGACTGACTGAGTGAGTGAGTGGCGTGGCCTGACAAAACGTGACCTGCTGTCATGTCTAACAGTTTTCAATAATAATGGCAGCCCCCACGCCCAGCCTCTTCCTTCGTTGCCGCCGCCGCCGCCTTTTGCTTATTAACACAGCCTGTCTTGGGGATTATGTCTCCTTCACTCACGCACACACGGCCTCTCTCAGCTGACATTAACTTCAACACCTGGTTTTCCAGGGATGGGGGGCCTCAGGTATGGGGCCTGGCAACCTGGCAACCTGCCTCGCACTCATCCAGATGCTAATGGCTGTGTTGTCGACACTCCAGACATTTACTGGCTTTATGTGTCACCCGTTTGTTGCTTGTGCTTATGTGGGGGGTGTGGGGGGTTGAGTTGCTCACTTTTCCGCCCACTTTTTCACCTGTCTCTGGTTTCTGTGTTGTTCTGCCTAGGACATACCTTGGTCTCAGCGATGAGGCGGAGCCTGCGACTCTATTCCCAGGATTTTGGAGTCACAGGATTGTAGAAATAATACTTTTAATTAATAATAATATAATATAATATATAATATTTAAGGTTTGTAATGGGAAATAATTTAAAGAGGAGTTCTAAGACAGAATTTGTTCAAGACTCTACTTTAAAATATGCAATTATAACTTCCTAACTATATGGTAGTTAGGTCTATACTTTATTTATATTATTATATAATATACGAGTGTATCATTATTTTTTAATATATTATAAAACTAATAATATTATTTAAAGCTGGCATTAAACATTTAAAATAAACAAAAGAAATTAGAGAAGATATTTTAAAAAGTTTTTCAGCAAAGTAGAAATATTATTTGTGTTTCGTTTTTATAATATTATTTTTTTTTTAATTTTTAAATTTTTTTTTACTATAATTTTTATATTTATTTAATGTCCTTAAAATTTATTGGAAATATAATTTATTAATATTAACAAATCCTTTTCCCGCACGTGAAGTCACAGTGTTTTCGTAGGTCTTTCGGTGGACTGGTCCCTGTGCCTTTCGCATTGTGCCTTTGTCTTAGGCTGCGCTTGTGTTAATATTTACATAATTGTGGCTAAAAGTAGCTTTTAAGATGTTTTTAACTGGCATATGTGGGGAATAGAGACTGGAGAGTGGAGAGAGTTGTCGAGTAGGGGAAATCCCTGGCATATAACAACAGTACTGACAAATGTTAGAATCCGTTTTATTGCCAAAGTCCCCAGCCATGTAAGAGACGAATCCCCCCGCCGCCCCCTTAATGGCTTGACATTTTAATAAAGAGCCAGTTTTGGGGGAAGAAGGAGTCAGATACAGATACAAATACAGATACAGAGACATCGACATCGACAGGGACGGTGGCAGGCAACAACTTCAGCTATTTCGGTTTGTTTTGGCCACACACGCCGCACAACAAAGCTGCCATTTTTCACTATTTACACACAGAAACAGAGAACAGAGAACCGAGAAACAGAAATGCTGGAAATATTTTTGGCAAACCTCAAACATTTCATTGTGCATTTTTCAGCAACTCTTTTATTTTGTCAGCTCCCTCCTCCTCCGCATATATATCGTATCTCATCTCGGCCTTTTTGGCTGCATTTTCAGATGAATTTGTTGGCAAAATTGTTTCGGCTTTTAAAATATTGAAGAGCCGAAGAGCCGAGGCACATCCACACATCCACAACCGTTTGTGTTTAGTTTAGTTAGCTGTGTCCCCGTCCTCCCCCGCTTCGAAATGTTTGTTGGTTTCTCACAGGACCAAAGTCCTTGCCCCTAAACCTCTCCCACCACTCCCCCTTGTTAGCAATCGTTTATGTGTGCGTGGGCGTGGCACTTGATGTGCTGCAACTTTTGTTGTTGGCAGCCACAGAAACTTTAACTTTGCCGGCAACTTGTTTCAACGCTTCCATCAGTGGGTTAAGGGGCGACCAGGCAAGGGTTAAGGGCGGCGGTCAGCCGCACAAGGCAAAATTGTGGCCGAGAGGGAAAGCTCAAAAGCGCCGCAAAGCGAGGAACAAGTGATAATGGCCAGAATCTAAGCGGAAACGGATTACGGAAATGCTGAAGGGAGGGGGGGTCGGCGAAAGTTGGACAAAGATTTCTCCTGAAAATTTTCCCAGAACAGGAACTGTCATAAGTGAAGAGGAGCATCTATATAAGATAAGATAATATCTGCTCTTAAAGCTTAACATTTTAATAAAAACAAGTGCTAACTTTTTCGGTAAAACAATATATAAAAACAAATAATGATGCCTAAAAGTTATTGCCTTAAAATAATAGAATGATGGACATGACAAAGCTTTAATTTAATACTGGGTATCGGGCTTAAGAAGAAGATCGGTTTATAGCAAAATATCGTCAATTATCGTTGCATTATCGATGAATCGATATTTCTTTGATTTATTTACATTTTTATTATTCTGATAAAGCAAACAGAATATCGGTTTATCGCAATGTTAAATTATAGTCAATTAACGTTACATTTTCGATGAATCGATACCTTCTGTCATCCCTATTTAGTAAAATATTAAATATTTTCGTTAGTTTTCTAGACTAGCTTGTTAGAATTCTCCTTCATTCCTTAGCTACTGAGTGTCATTAATTCCTTTCAAAACATAGACATAATGAAAGCTCCAACGTTATTTGGCTTTTGAGTAAAATATTCATTTACAACACTTAATTATCCTGGGCCTGTCCAATCCCAGCTGTCAGAAGAAAGGCAATACGGATCGGTGGTGATTTGCCTGGCCGCTCTCCGTCGGACAATTTGAGGCAATTACCGGGCGGCGATTAAAGAGTTTTTCCACGGAAAAGCGGCGTTAAGTTGAGGGAAAGTTTTTGGCCAGAACAGCTGCTGGCGGGGCAATAAACGTAATCAAATTTAATTTCGACAAATTGCTTTTGAATTACGCGACGACCTTCGCTGGCTGGCGCCGCCGCTCAAGCGCAAAAGAGTTGGAAAATTGTTAAAATAATAATAACTTTCCACAACCGCCATCGCCACCGCCACCGCCACCCTTTCCGATATGTGCTTGTGCCGCAGAACAATTGCCACAATAACAACAGCAATTTGCTCTGCTCGGGGAATTATGGAAAGAGTGGCCGCCCACGCGGCGTATACGTAATCATAAAAATTATTACTCATTCGCCCCGTCAGACACCGACACAGATTGGAGGGAGTCGGAACGAGCACTGGCTCTGGCTCTGTTCCTAATAAACAAATTAATTTGATTGAAGCCAAAAATGCAAACTTTTCATTACAAGTTTGGCTAAAGCAAACTCGCTTTTGGGTTTCCCATCAATGCTAGTGCTGGCGGAAAGCCAATCTATTCTGCTTAAAATTACTGAACGAAATTAGTTAAAAAATTTATTGGTTTTTTACCTAAATGATTAATTACAGCTAAGCTTTGTCCGCAAAGGCTTTAGTTTGTATTTGCTAAACATGGTTAAGCCTTCTCTTTGTTTGTAGAATAATCCGAATTAATTCCGTAATTCCCTGCTCATAATCTATGAGCAATCGAAGTTTATTATTGGATTTATATTTATTTGTTTGTGGTCTGGTAATTAATATATATCTTTCCCCAAGGCAATTTAAATAACTGAATGTGCTTTGTGAAATCAACTCCACTCGACTGCTTTGTAGAACTTTGATGGAATCATCAAGCGAATCAACTGACTGATTTTTGTTCTGTTTTTCCTGCTGCTTCCACATCTCGTTTCCTTCATTTGAGCCCCAAAGCTGGGCGTTTCATCAATCCCGGTCGGTGGAAAATGCGACTGGAAAGCTGCTAATTAAGGCTTTGACAACGACTGCTCCGGATTGTTGCTGTTATTCCCAGGTAATTTATATGTAAACAAATGTCTGATCTTTTTTGCTGGCTCTTTTTCGGCTTTTTATGCCCAACTATAGCTGGGAGGATATATCGGGTATAGTGGGCGAGTCGCTTAGAACTTTAAAAAATATATTAAATGGGAAATTGTAGGACAGCAAATAATATTTTAAAAATTGAAAAGAACGTGTAAAGTAGATAAGTTTTTATTTACAAAACTTTTTTTTTTGTTTTTAGCACTTAAATTTCAACTTATTCATTTTAATTGAATTGGGAAATTGTAAGACAGTGAATTATATTTTAAAAAATTGAAAAGAACGTGTAAAGTAGATAAGTTTTTATTTACTAAACTTCTTTTTGTTTTTAGCACTTAAATTTCAACTAACTCATTTTAATTTGTAAAGGTAAAGCCTAAAAGTATGCCACAATTTGTGGCGCAATGAGGCCCGGGTGTTCACCGGTCGTGACACTCATCGTTGGCGTTCTTTCTTGTTTCTATTTCAGTTTAAGCCATCATCAACTGACAATTTTGCGGCCCTCCCGCTGCCGTTTTCGCCCGGCTCGTTGCACATTTACATTTTGGCCAAAAGGCGGGGCTGGAGGGTCGAAAAAGTCAAACTAATCTAACAACTGCTAACAATAAGAACCAGATTTCCCCCCGCCCGTGGCCCTTCTTCTGTTTTTCTATTTTTTTTTTATTTTTTTAGCGCCAAGGGCAGTCACTGCTTTTCCCCGGCATTTTCCCTGCCGACCGCCGCCCGCCCGCGGCATTTTCCCGGCTCTGTGTTAGTTGCTTTAACAAAGCATTTTGTAGTTGGCAAATATATCTGTGTGTGTACGTTGACAATTCTGCGTTGTCAGTTGTTGTTTTAATTAGAAAACTTTTTTACCAAACAACAACAAGGGCAAAAAACAAGAGCAGAGCTCAAAAAAGCGATTTGAACACCACAGAATTTGCAGAGAATATTTCGCAAGCTACCTACTACCTACTACCTACTACCAGGGGGGCTAGCTACTGGCCGTATTTGCATTTTCTATTTTATTTTCCTGCCTGCCAAATGAATAATGAATTTCTCTTCATTTTCACAATTTCACATTTTCGGATTTGCCGTTGCCATTGCTGTGTTCCATGTGGCCCCGTCCTGGGCCTGCTCTCTGTTTGAATTACTTATCACAAAATTCATGGGCTCACATAAAAGCTACCCACTTCAATCAGGCAATGCGATGCAGATCTATAAAGCAGATATTTCATCCAATCCATCTGGTCTAAGGAGCTTCCAGTCGACAGTAGTTTCCTCATTTTTCCCCTAGCTCCATTTTTGTTTTTGTGTTTGTTTTGCAAAATTAAATCCAACGTTTTAGTTTTATGAGGCAAAACTTGCTTTGTTTGCTGAATGAGAAATGCCTGGGAAGGGGCAGGCGAGTGGCCAACCGCAACCCCAAAGGCAAAGCCTAAAAAAATCGGAAAACAACGAAGCAGAGATTCCCTAATTCTAATTCCCTAAGTCTAATTATTACTTATGGGAATATATTAAAAAAGAACCCAATTAGAAAAAGTCCTGGAAAAACGTTTACACATTTATTTGAAAAATATAAATTTCATATTATTATTGGCATTTAGCATTTATCAGGGCATTTTTCCTGCTTTGGATTTTTTCTTTTTTAGTATTATTTGTATAATATTATATACAGAACTTTGTAATAATATTATGAATATTTTATTATTATTTATATTACTTTAATCTTTAATCATTAAATTGTAACAATGCATGGTAGTGTTTATCGTTGAGGGATATTTCATTATAATTGCTTTCTTCTTTATTTATTCGGTATAGAATTTTCTTTATATTTTAATATATTGGTATATTGAAGTACCAATAAAAAAATATAACAATAATAATATTTAGACAACCCCAACTAGTTCGCTAGGCATCCCTGCTGGAGCCGATAGAGAATATAAATAAAAACGCTGCATCC
The DNA here is from genome assembly GCA_008044355.1 of Drosophila lacteicornis. Lineage (NCBI taxonomy): Eukaryota > Metazoa > Arthropoda > Insecta > Diptera > Drosophilidae > Drosophila > Drosophila lacteicornis. The sequence goes on from VNKF01010779.1 coordinate 13,138, forward strand.
GATGAGTGTGCTGTTGTGCGGGGTGTGTGTCTGTGTGTGTGTGCTACCAATGCGGTTTGTTGTCAATCTCGTTAGAAACGAATCCTTTCGTAATCCTTGTGCTTCAGCTGCAGCTTTTTTTCTCTTCGTTACTTCACTTGGACCGAAACCCACAAGGCAGTTCATGCGTTTTTGCTGCTTAATCCGCTGCCACTATCAAGATGAGCTCCGTGTGGGGGCCGGGAAAACTCCGGGAAAACCTAGGGAAAGCATGCCGGGCAATCAGCAGCTCAGCATCTATCGTCCTCCACTGGCAGCGTTTCCAATTTCACGACGACGAGGACGAGGACGAGCCCCGCAAATCCCACATAAGAAATTGTTTTCGAGTTATCTTTCATTTTCCGCCGTTTTTCCTTTATTGTTTTTCCAGAGTGGCGTGGGGGGAGAGCGCAAAGCGTAGGAAAAAAAAGTCTTCTAATTATTTAGGCTAGTTAAAAATAGTACAAAAATAAAAAAGAAAAAACAAAATGCGACAACAACGAATGGGCATCATTATTTATACGGGATCTGCCCCGATTTCCAGCGCCAGCTAAATATGATTGATGGCACTTGTCGTGTTACGTAATCGCTGTCATGAGTGTGCTGTGTGTGTGTGTCGTGAACTCTGAACTCTGCCCCTCTGAAGCCGTAAAAACTCAACATTTTTGCAGGTGCGCCACCGCCATTGTTAACACTTTGTTGCCGTTTCAGCCACTGACATGCAGCCGTCAAAAAGTTGTTTACGTGATTTTCAGATCATTATCAACATATTTTGTGCACTGGCAGAAATCAGTCATGGCAAGAAATGTTTATTTAAAAATAATAGAATTATTCTGGACTCTTAATTTGAGAGAAAGAGCAGTTATAAAGGAGTAAGCAGTATTTAAAGCAAGATCAGTATTTTTCAGTACTTCATACATTTGATAAAACATGAGAAGTATTTTTAGTATCTTTTAGCAGAGACGAGCAGTATTTTAATTAGACAGGAACAGTATTTTAATTAGAACGGAGCAGTAAAATGTTATTATTATATTAATGTAATCATTAATTAATAAATATATTATTTTCCAATATACGCATTTAGAATAAAACGAATCAAGTAGGATTAATTGTTTTAAATTGTTTTACACCCATTTTAAGCATCAGATCCTTAAAAGAGTCAAGATGCTAGCTTTAAACTCATTAAAAATGCCTTCGAGGACGAAGGATATTGATCTAAATCCTCTCGTCTAATCTTTTAAGCTGAACGGCGCCGGGCCGGGGTGCTGGTATTCTCACGCCCTTGGCTAAACATTTATTTTGCTAATAATTTATTTATATGCCCTGTCAATATACATGCTGTAAGTACGTACTCTCCCTGCCCTCCGTCGCCGGTCGCCATCCGCCATTTGCCCCTCGGGGCACACATACAATTTGCTGAAATAAGCAGAAAGAAAACAAAACTGTTACGGCAACAAGGAATTGATTTGCTTTATGGAACGTCAACGCTAGACATTGCCGCTTTTCCTTCGACCTCCCCACTCTATCCGCCTTTCGATGCGATTATTATGCACCCCTGGAAGACGACGTCGTTGTCGTTGTTGAGTCAGTGACTCATATCATTATGGCGCCCTTGTCCCGAGGCGCCACGCGCCTTGCATCATGCCACACCCCCCTGAGTGGTTATCCTGGAGTAACAGGGTATATTAGCTCCTTTCAAGATTATGAATTCCCAAATTCATGAAAACAAGAGCCTGATCGCAAAATCTTTATTTTAGAACAAAATAATACTTAGAATCAGCATTTTATTATATTTCCCAATAATACTGCCAAGACCGGGTATCTCATAGTCGATACTCCGCCTTATGGCCGTTCCTTCTTGTTTTTATTTCGAGCAAACGGAAAACCGCACTCGATTTCCAGATGAATGGGCCAGGGCAAGGAGCTTAGGATCAAAATGGAAATGAGACAGGTCCTGGGTGGGAGGATGTCTGCCAAGGAGAGGTGGCCTACCTGTTTGTTTGCCTCCTTGGCCATTGCCATTCCCTCATCCATTTTTATTCGCTCTTCTAGCCGTGTTTGCCCCATTGATTAATGCGTAAATATGCGTTCCATTGCTCCTCCGATCCGAACCGAGTCCGAGTTTGTCCTGTTTGTTGTCTGTCCTTGACTCGGCTGCTGTGAACTCAATCGAATTGAAACGGAACGGAATATGGAGACTTTAAAAACAAGAACCATCACTTTGTAGACTTTTTAAAGAGAGAAAGTTTCAATTAATTTAAGGAATTCATATTACATTTCTGATGAACTTTGCAAATTCCTGACATTTTAGACAGAACTAATGCTAGTTCTAACTCGCAGCAATTATTTCCCTTTCATTACTCGCCAATGGAAGGAAAATAAAACCAAATTAATTCGCTTCATTTGGTTTAATTTTATATTTTGTGGGATAATTCCCAGGCATTTAAATTGAATATTCCTGCAAAAGATTAATAAAAATAAAAAATAGAAATGGAGCCGCGCATATTTGCGAAACAATTTTTGGACAAACTGATGCATATCACATGAAGATGCTGATGGAGTTGGCTTCTGGTCCTGGTCTCGGTCCTGGTCCTGGTCCTGATTCCATTTGCATGCGCCGCCAAACAATGCGAGGACGAGAATTAAACCAAGTTTATGCCAGGATAACTGACAGATGCGAGGGACGGCGTTTCGGTTTTGCTGCAAACTTGACGACAAAAGTTTTTAACCGAATTAGCATCTTGCCAGACAGTTTCCGGCCATCACACAGAGGCGGGGCAGGGGGGCAATGGGTAACGGAATTGGCTTAAAAGGGGGGAATACCCCGTCGCCTCCGTTTGATTTCCATATGTATTGTTATCTGTTATCCTGGCTGCCCATTTGTTTGTTGTTTTAATTAGAAAACTTGCCAAAACAGTCGTCGACATTGGACGGAATTAATGAATTTCCCATACCCAGGGCCATAAAAAATCGTCCAACCGGCAAATTGGCAATGCCCATGGCCACACACACTCGCACACACACTATACAGTGTGAGAAAAAAGTGCAGATCCAGAGATATTTGTGGGATCTCTATCTTTCTGTCCCATTGAGTGTGGCGCGTGCCAATTTTTTCGCTTATCTCTGGCCGAGGTCCTTTGGCCTCCATATGGAGCTAACAGTGCCTGCAATTTATGTTGATTTGCGTGTCATTTAATTGCCGGCTTCGAGGGTCCTTTGCCGCCTTGGGCCGTAATTAATGGGGCCATCATAAATTCGCTGAGGGGCACAGAGCCAAAGAAGTGTCTTTTTTCGCACTTTCATTTCCATTTCTGCTGGGATTCGGTTTTGGGGATGTGCAGAGTCTGCAAAAATATCGAAACCTTGAATATCGAAAGCTATCGTTCGTGAATATCGAATCATATCAAAATAATAACGATGTTATTTTACCATATACATGATTCACAATAGGAAATATTGTTTAATATTCAATAGTATACTTTTAATGTGTACTCATAGGCTTTGGTTTTATTTGGGTATCTATTTATTATCGATATTATTTTATAGCGGATTCCCAATAGATAATATCAATTGTTATTGAAAAGGAAAATTTAAATGAGTATTTACCGGGCTCTGTTTACTTGGGGAGAAATTACTATGCTAAAAAAATAAATCGATAACTATTCAATCTTTCGATGCAATATCAATGGTATTTTTCTCAATTAGATAGAAAATATCCATTATTATTGAATAAGAAGCTTTAAAATATTTAAGTAAGCACAGATAAGTCTGTAAGTATTAAGAAATCATCGAAATAAATATTGATAAAAACCGATATGTTTGTTTTCTCGCCGATATCAAGCTGTTATCCTCTCGTTTCACTTTTCCTTGACCCGTACCCTTACCCTTAGCCGTAGTCCTTATTTTTTTTCCGGCGTCAAACACTTTCGCTTTTAATTACCGCGTGGCGCTGGCAAAATTAATGTTTGCTGTCATGTTTGCCCGGCAAATAAAAAATGATGGGCGAAGCCAAGAGTACTTAGCACGAATGACAAATGCTCTGGGGCAAATGGAGTCCTTAGCAGGACTCTCACAGGAGTGGGACACACACACAGCGGACAGCGGACAGGGGCCAGTTTATTAAGTTTGTGGATCCTTCCGGTCAAAAGCAACAATGGCAGCCGTCGAGGAATCCTTTCTGCCCGGCGGGCCACTTTATTAAAATCAAACTTAATGCCGGGGCAAATTAATTTTCTTGGTCCTCGTCCTCGTCCCCCCCTGGTAAACATTTAATCTTTGGCCGGGATAGTTTTAGGCCCCCCCCCCCCCCAAAACACCGGACAGCTGTCAGTGGGGAAAAGGAAAAACCCATGGGGGGAAAGTAGGGAAATCGAAAGGAAACCGAGAGAGGAAAAAAACAAAAGAAAACAAAGGAGGGCCAAGAATTTCCCTTTGTCCAAGGCAACAGCAACAGCAGTATTATTTTAATAAAGCAAAAATGTGAGTGTGACATTTCACCTTTTTGTTTGTCTCCGAAATGGAATTTCCATCTCGCCCTCGACTTGATGAGGGTCATTCCGTCTTAAAGCTGAGATGCAATGCGCCAAGCCAAAAGAGGAAATATATGTATAGGAAAAAAAAAAAGATGAAGAAAACCCAATGGAAAAGCGGAAAAATAGAAAACGAAAACCTAAAACCGAAAACCGAAATCGCAGAGCAATGGAATGGCTGAATGGCTCTGTGACTGTGACTGTGGCTCTGGCGAAACGAAAGCATTTCATTAAAAACTTCCAGGCTATTAAGCAAAACTTTGTGCAGCATTTTGCCAAAACTGTGTGATAAGTATCTGAACAAAATGCAAAGCTGCCAAAGGACGCAGGACTCAGGACTCGGGACTCGGAGCGATGACGATGAAGACGACGACGGCGATGACGACGACAGCTGATGGAAATCGCGCGCGGGCGCCTCAGCTTTCCTCAACAAATCACAATTTTCGCCGCAAATTGCTGTCGGGGAAAAGAAGTTCAAACATTTGTCCAAGGACCTGGGGGCTGGGGGAATCCGGACGAGGACGAGGACGAGGGCGAGGACGAGGCGTTGTTGAGCAACAATTGAATTGCAGTTGCTGGCCGTGCCTGGCGTGACAAGAGTGCACGAAGTGGGGCCGGGAAAATGGGCGGGAAAATCAAGGAGGTGACGCCAAGCGACGCCGCTGCGAATGCGTGCTTCAAAAAACAGCTAAAAATGATGAAAATAAATACAAGTAAATGCTATAAGGATCGACTATTAAATGCTCTTCAAGTGTAAGTCATGACGAATAAAACTAGGTTTATTAATTGCATTTTTCAATTACTCTTCTCATAATTAAATAATTAATATTTACCTTGGTAGTTTATATTATTTGTAACCTACATTTAATTTCTTATAAATCCGGCAGCTAAATAAATGTTATTATAAGAGATTTAAGATCGAATATTTAATGCTTTTCAAGTGAGTTCTACAAAGAAAACTATAGTTAAGAATTAATTAATTTAGAGATAAAACCATTTCAATTCAAGAATATTTGTTATTAATTTGGTGTGAGTACTTTTGTATTAGTTTTGATTTTTTTGGTCTCTACGTAAGGAATATACTTAAAATACAATTTTAGTGTAGGTTTATTCATTTCCTTTTTTTATTACTCTCCCCTTAATTCTGTAATATTTACATTAGTAATTTATATTCCTATTAAACAACATTTAATTTCATATTAATATATAAATCTGACAGCTAAATATCTATGATTTGATGATACCCTTTCGTTATATTTTTTGCCGCCTAACTTTCTTGGCCAGAGTTTGCTGCGTCAATGAACTTCATTTCCGCTGGGTGTTTGGCATTCCTTGGGATCCTGCGAGTTCCTGCGATGCCTCCAACTACTCCGACTCCTCCTGTGGCTGTTTGTGTTTGTTCTATAAATTTTGTGGCAATTTGCAGAAGCCGCAAGAGCCGATGCTTGGCTAATGTAGCACATGATTTATAATATTTCAAATGACAGCGGCTGCTGAGAATCCCCCGTGAAAGGGAAAAGGATTTCTTGGCCAAAAGTTGCTGCGAACGGTACGGTTCGGTTTCCGTTTCCATTTGCCAGTAAATATATGCTAAATAGGCTTTTTGACATCCTACCTGCCTGTCTCTCTGTCTGTCTGGGCTTTTCCGGAGGAGAAGGCCGGCTGTGGGCCAGCTGTAGGCCAGGTCCTTGCTATCCAGTTACATTTCATTAAATTTTATTCTTTCGTGCCGTCGTCCCGCCTCCGCCGCCGCCGCCGCCTTGTGGCATTTTCGGGCCATTGTGCCCGTCGTGTGCGTGTCCTTAAGCGGAAACTTCGACAGGAAACACCTGATTCGTAAAATATTGAAAAAGTTTTCTTTTTTCCCCTGCCGTTTCTCTGTTTTTTTTTGGTTCAGCTCTTTTGGGAGACTCCTCTTCTCTGATGCCCTGCCCTGAGATACTTTCCTGGCCAAGGTACTTTTCTGGGAAGATTAAAAAATATCTTTCTGGTTTACCCAAATATGCTTAAATATTATTTTATATTTAATTTAATTTGATTTCATTTTTAGACTTAACTTTCAACCCCAGAGACCCTTTTTTGCAGGGCATCTGCGTTTATTTATGTCATTTTTGCAAAGGGAAAAAAGCAAATGTTGTTGTTTTTGCGGCTGATGTTGATATAATATTATTGCAAAATAAATGCAAATTGAATTTCTCATGCATAATTTGCTTGGAAGTTGAGCCGAAAAGTTACAGCCTAATGCGATGCGATGTGAACTTTGATGTATTTTGTGGGTGTTTATGGCACACTGTGTGTGCTGTGTGTTCTGTGTTTTGAATTTTAATGCGACATGTGCCCAGTGATGCGTGGATAATCGAAAGGGAAATGTCCACTGACAGCACCAGACAGCAGCGACATGAGGTCACTAATTGCAGGACAGTATATATATCTTGATATTTAAGAGACCTGAACCTGGACCTCATTAGGAGAGGTATCCTTGGGATACTGAGATAGAGAGAGCTTGCCAAGGACATTGCGCTCACGTGTGAGCTCTCGTATTTCAGCACGTTTCTCATATTTATTTTGATTAATGTCCACTTATCCACTTGCCACCAGCAATTTCAATCGTCCTCAACTTCTTGGCTGCACGTGCTGTCGAAAAGCTGGGAATTGTCTATTGGCCAGTTAGCTGCACGGCGAGAAAATTTGATGAAAGGAAAATTAAAATTATAAGAATTCAAAGTTCAAGGAGCGAACTTTATATAAAGAACAAATGGAAGACTCTTTCATTGCACATTGCACCCAAAGCATGGAAGAGAGAGAATATCTTCCCAAAAAGAAAGAGATAATGAAAAGCTCTCTCAAAGAGCAGCTCAAAATAAACTCTCTCGTTCGTTGTGGCTTGTACATTGCAGACAAAGCGTGGAAGAGAGAGCGAGAGAGAAAAGGTCTTCCACAAAATATGCTCTAGTTCAAACTTTATTAATTTATATACAATTTATTTATATATTTATATACATGCCTTAGTTTTTTCTATACAATATTCATATATTTATTTATATGTATTATTTTTATTTACCTAATATTTAACCCGCATCTTCTTTTCGTTCCGTGTACCTTTGGCCAGTCAGTTGGCCAGTTGGCAGAGACAGCAATTGATGTGCCGCCCACTTTTCACGACCTTTGCACCTGGCCCAAGGCCCCGTGGCCCAAGGACCACGTAGACAGGATCCCAGGATCGGGGATCGGGGATCGGGGTTCCCTGGCATCCTTCGCATCCTTAGCATCCTGGCATCAGTTGCACCGAGCTGTGTACGTGTTCGCACTTCGCCGCGCACGTGACTACTAAAGCCAAATTTATTGAATATTTGCCATTGGCCATTTGATTTCTTATTAACAGAGGTTCGAGACTCCTGTTTCGAGGACTGTTTCGGTTTGCTTTAATGCCCACATAAGCCATAAGCCACAAGCCGCCTGCCGCATGCGAGTATGCTAATTTAAGGCCCCCGCCGACGAGCATGCTACTTACATAATTAAATACGACCAGATTTGTTCGCTTTGGCGCGCGCCAGAGCATTTGGCATTTATCCCTCTCGCCATACGGCGCCGACCTTTAGGCGGCTTGACGGCTAAGCCCCCCTCAGCACCTACTCCTACTCGGAGCTACACCTGCCTGGGAATGCTCTACGCTGATTACCTGTACTTTATTTATCTCGGGTTTCATTTAAGGCTGTTTTACCTGGAACTCTCCTTTAGTAACTGGGGCTTCGTCAAGTGGCTTGAGCTGAAATTTGGTATCACACATTTTGAGATTTAACTAAAACTTACTTCTATAAATTTAAGTAATTCAATTAATGGAATGAACTAACAATAAAAACTAGACTGGATTTGCTAGCTCATTTTATTGCATTTTTTACGGTATTTTTTAAAGTGATCTCAAAACCCTAGAGATATTTTTTATACAAAAACCAGAAACATAGATCCTTTCGCAACTGACATGCCGCACCTTGCGTCATTTTATGAGCTGCAGGGCATAGAAAAACACTCGCTCACACACACTTACTTGCGACTGCAACTACATACAACAAGTTTATAGTTAAAGCACATTCCCCCATGTGAACGTGGCGGTATATGCATATTTTCATGATTTTCCATGTTTTTATGCGGCGTAGGAAAAATGTTTTTGCAAGGACTCGCAAGTCCCGTGCACTCTGCAATGCCAGGATGACACTTGCACTTCCGTGTTATCTGGCCCCGTGGAGCTGGGAACTGGTAACTGGGAGCTGGGAGCTGGGAACTGGTAACTGGGAACTGGGTTAATGTGGCAACTGACAGCGCCAAGAACTGCAAAAGTTTCTGCCCCGCAATTTCGCCACTAATGTCCTTTTTGAAGGGAGTCCTCGGTAACGGGGTAACGGGAAAAGGGGAGCAAACCGCCTTGGCTTGGCTTCTGGGTGGCATTTGATGTGTTAATCATGCGTGAAATTAATTCGTTCCACAATGTCTCATTAGTCTGCATTAACTGAAGCGGCCAAGCGGTCAGGCCAACAAGGACACAGAACACAGGACACACAACAGCAGCAGCAGCAGCAGCAGCAGCAGCAGGACATGGCCACTCGCTCACACGGCTCATATATTATTAAGTTAATCCCAAGCCATCGTCTCACCATCGTCGCTCGGTGCGCTCAAGTGCTTAAAATTAAATAATTAATTAAACTTCAGCCTCCGAGGGGGAGAAGGGAGAGGGAGGGAGGGCAGGACATCTCGTTCTCTGCTGTAACGGCATCGTATCTCTATTTAACTGTATTTGTGCACAGAGAACGAAAACAGAGAGCCTTGAGTATTTCATTGGGAATTCATTTTCACAATGTTCGCATTATTGATTAAGTGATTAAAAATCATTTCTTTTTAAGTATATTAAGTTAAAGACACCTCTAAATCAGACATTTGAATTATAACATATATTTTATAATAAAATCATAAATCTAAACAATTTTCTTTGAATAATTTATTAAAATATTTAATTCTAAGAAAATAACTTAGTTTCGGTTTAGATTTCCATCAGTTTCCCATTACTTTATGTATACCCTTGAATATAAATTTAATTTACTTGCCTTTTATATTTTTTTGAGCAGTGTATGTAGCGCTGTAACTGTAACGGATACGGTATCACAATGCGAGTCACATCTGCGCTTAGCAGCTCATGAATATCGTATTAACTTTTACTTTTCGTGCCCGCACTCGGGGCTACGTGTTTGGTTTTTGGCTTCTTGGTGTTTTTGGCCAAAAAAGGGGGGCGGAAACAGGTGTTGGGCGGGGAAAACCCAAATGAGGGAAGCCCCAAATGAGACTAAGACCAACATGACAGCCGAGCGACAGGCGACAGTCGGCAGTCAAAGTCAAATCGCGGAAAATCTGGCATCGAATTTCACTACCTTGACTCTGCTAATTTATTTTTCTCTTTTTTTATCTATCAAATTAACTTGTAACTATTAATAATTTATTAAGTTTTTAGTTCTTTCTCCGCTGAATATTAATGGCGAAAAAAATCAGTCACGTTGATGACAGGAATAAGCCTTAAATCATCGCCGATCGGGAGGGTTTTTAATGGTTAAGGACAGGTGTAAAAAGTGGGCAGGCGGAGGCGTGGCAGCAGGTGTCGTCTCAATTTTATGACCGCCGCCGAGTCGCTGCTGTTTGTCCATCGCTGGAAGTGAAAACAAAAGAAGCCGATGATTTATGCGCTGGCTAAAAACTTTGCGGTTTTTACTTACCGCCGCATCTCCTTCTTTCTTTCTTTATTTTATTTTGTCCTTTGGGAGTGGGCGTGGTCAGGTGAAAGGGGGCGTGCGGTAGCATCTCCAGAATACAAGACACACTCCGTTTGCACTTACTACTGCTGCACAGGGAACAAATTCATAATTGTTATAAAGACATAATAATAATAACAATGGTTAGAAGAGATTTGTCTAAATAATATTAATTTAACTTAAACAGATTTTGTTTTTTATTTCACCTTTATTTAGCTTGACTTACATATATATTTAAATATTTCAAGTAAATACAAAATATTTGAGATATTTATTAGGCATAAGGAACACATATTTAATTTTACCTTGCTTTTTTAATTTAATATTTTAATTGGATATTTTCTCTTCCTGCTTTAAATACCGATAACATATCTTTTGCATTTTCTGTTTTTATTCGATATCCGATTAATTCATAAATGCAGAACTAGTGTATCCATTGCATTTTGTTGCTTTCTGGCAACCGTTTTTAATTCAAATTGAAAAATAAATGTGATTTAAATGTGATGCTTTTGTAATTTAATATTTTAATTGGATCTCCACCCTTTCTGCTTTAAATACCAATAAAATATATTTTCATTCGATTTCCGATAAATGCATAAATGCAGAACAAGTGTATGCATTGCATTTCGCTGCCAGAAAACGTTTTGAAAAAGAAATGTGAGAAAAGTGTAGTTCTAGCACATACACATACATCCCAATTATGGAGTTGCAACGCCTTTCGAGGAGTTGGATGATCAGAGGGGATTGTTTCGTGGGCTGAAATTCAGAGGGTGAGAGGTCAGTGGGCGGTGGCTACTGGTGGGTACTGGTGGGAGGGAGTTTCGGCAAATGCTGCCTGCAGGTCACGTAGCGCAAATAATGAACTTGGTTCGACTGAACTGGCGACTGCAACCGCTCTCGACCAACTGCCGCAGTTTGTTTTGGCCCCGGAGTCGTCCAACAGGAGTCCATGGAAGGCAGGATTCCAGAGAAAGAGAGAGAGAGAGCGAGGAGGGGTCACGTGGAGTATGCTCCTCTTTTTCCCCGTTTCCTCCGCTTAATGCCAACAACGATGGACCATTCGAAATGATTACGGGTTACTGATTACGGCTCCTCCAACAGGCCATTCCGTACGTAAAGGGGTTACGGGCAGCGGGCACTGCCTGGCCATTGACTGGGATTCAAGATGAGTCCATGGAGCAGGACGACGACGCCATACGCCGGGAATAAGAAGTTAAGCCAGACAAAACAATTAGCTTTGGTTCGCTGGGCATGTTTCCTAGCAATCAGAGCTTTTTTCTCCCCAATCGCAATCGATGGCACTCGTTTCATTAAGTTTTCATTAATTTTGACCAGATTTTCGAATACCTTCCAAGTAAACCCTATGTTTTTTATTAGTATTTTGTTGGTAATTTAATTAAATATGCTCCGAGTATCGAATATCAAAGGATAAATGGGGTGGTGTCCTCCGTGGAACCGCTGGATTATGGACATTACCACCAAAGTCGGCAAACTGTCATTAATGCCGACAGTGCTTGAATGTCGGATATTCAATTTGCGCCATATTGATTGACTAATTGAGCAATCTTGATAATTCGACTGACTTGGTGGCCGCAGGCCTCGCAATTCCCCCGGAATTCAACCCGCGCCACATGCGACCATGCGGGCTCCAATCAGCAAATTAACCCCAATAATCGGGCGCATTATTTGTTTAGATTATATGTCCATATATGCAGGACAATGGACAGAATCAGAGTGCTTAATTAATAGATTAAAACCGAATTATGTGCCGGCCAAGTTCCCATCTAGCAGCCATCAATCATTCAATTGAAACGTAAATAATGATCATGGAACCTGGAACATGAAACCTAAAACCTAAAACCTGGTGATGTGGGAACAAACTTTGGGACCAGCCCGGGCCCGGCCAGGGATTCAAATCAAATGCAGGACTCTAATTACGGGCAAACTAAAATTAAGTTGGGCACAGTGGGTTAAAGTCACATAAACCTAACTTAATAATAAGTTTAATTTGTAAGCTAGAGTTGCAACGATTAAATATTTATTTTTTTATGTTTTGAAGCTTCTTTTGTTGGTGGAAATTTATATTATAAAGTTTAAAGTAATTTGTTAATAATATTTCTCAATTAATCAAACACTTCGAACATCTGCAACTGCCACTGCTTCCGATTCTTGTCTGTGGCCTTATTAAATGTGATTTTAATGACTTTGCGGGATGTGAATGCATATTAGTCAATGATCACTATCTACCACCACTACACACACATTTGTTTATTGTTCGGATAATTACCAGGACATGCCATAAGGACAAGAAGAAGGAGATGGAGAGTGGGAAAATCATTTCCATCTCTTGTGCTTGACTTGCCATAATATTGGAGCTAATAAATGTGGCCCTGTCACAGCAATCAGGCTAGTGTTTGCCCTTCGGTGGGTGGGATTTGGTAACAGGAATGGGAATTCCTATAAATGGGAATGGGACTCCTGCCAGATGGATGGCTGATGGCCTCCGGTTATGCGAACTACAATCACGCCAATAAATATGCAACATGGAATGGCACAAATAAAATACATGTATTTATGCGCCATTGCAATGGAATGCGTGTGTGCTGTGCGTGTGTGCGAGGCAATTTTGCATTCCTAATGCGACAAGAGAGAGAAAAAAAATACAAATAAATAATAATAACAACAAAAAGAATTCATAACAAATTTATAAAAATACATAACATAAATAAAATACCCAAAACACCCTCCTTGGTTTATGCGCAAATAGCATATATGTAACATACACATACTTATGTTTGTACACTGGGCGGAGAATGTGATCCGAACCATTGAGAATTTATTATTATCATATTTTGTGCTGTAATTTTCAAACGGTTCTGGCAAAGAATCAATGAAATTACCATAATAAAGGGGGTAATGAATTCTATTTTAGCTTTTAATATATTTTCTCGATTGTCTTTCTATGATTTTAGTTATATTTTATCTTATAATTCCTAAATCATAATTATAATTCATAATCAGCTTGACTTAAACTATCTCTTTTCCCAAGATTCTCAACTAGTTTCAGCAGGATAACTTCCCTTAAACTGAGAATTCATTCTCCAGTGCTATTATTTAGGTTCTCAAGTTAATTTCCATGATATTCCTCAACTGATTGTAGTAAATACTTGAGGTTTCCCCGCTTTTTCCAAGTCCACATCCATCTGGGTATATATTTATATATTCGGGAAGATAAACAGCGCGCGTTGCGGCTGTCCAAGTTATGGATGAGCAGAAAGGAGGGGGCGGAGTGGTCGTGGCCCGCAGCACAAATCAATTGGATTAGAAAATTGTCAACGAGCATGTCAGTGGCGGGGGGTGGAGTGGGGTTGGGGTTGGGGGGGTGTGGCAGCGGCAAGGACGCCGGCAAGACGACGCTGAAAATGTTGCAGCTTACATTGATAAATTATGGATAAAAGCGACAAGCAGCCAGCAACAACAATAACAAATCGAATAAATATTTATGAAACTAATGAAATGACATCAGCGGGATTTGTGTCTGTGTCCTGTGTCCTGTATACATACGTGTGAGGGCTGGGCATTCGTCCTTTTTGAGTAAAGAACTGGAGGTTATACAATTTAACTTGATCTTGGAGGGTTTAGATTTATTTAGATATTAATTTTGAATTTAATAAATATTATTATTTCGGAACTATTTAGTTCTAAGAAATCCCTGAAAGTCCCCAAGGAAATATTAATTAAAAATGTTAATTCCTTGCTAATTTTCCCATGATTTTTCCGACAGCACTGGTCTCTATATCGGACTATCCATATCTGATTATGAGTATCGGAATCCCTATCTGTATCTCTGTCTGTGTGTCCTCTTTTCCCGATTTCTCGAGCGAAGAAACACACCTTGAGAAACGAAACAGGATAATGGAAATGGCTGCGACGGGGATGATGATGATGATGGTGATGGGATGTTCGCCGTCCGAATAGACCACAAAAACCTTTTAGAATGCTAATGACTTGCGAGGGCTTTCGTAATCTCTCAACCCTCGAAAACACACAGCCATGATGTAATGTCTTCTTCGCCGGGGCATATTTTTATTGCTCTGTTCCATATTTGACTCCAAGGCAAGTCGTTAAAAACACAAGCCAGGCCAGGACAAGGCACGAGGAAACTTTGCCCCCAAAAATAAATGTATTGGGAAAAGGCAAGGGCTGGGAAGGGATTAAAGCCAGCTATGTAGTTTTATTGGCATAATTAAAATATAGAGACAGAGCGAGCGTTTAATTTCTATTATTTACTTATGATAATTGAATTTGGTTATATTTTTGTTTTTGCCTGCATTTCGAATTGCATTCTTTGGTCCCCGAACAATTAAACGTCCTTTGTTTCCTAATTGAAATTTATTGAATTTTTGTAACCCAACACAGTGTGTGTGTGTGTGCGTGTGTTTGTGTGTGCGTTCGTATTGTGGCTCGAAGCGCTTTAATTAATTAATTTGGCTGCGTTTTAATGTTAACTAAACACGCAAAATCGTTTCGCAACCTGAAAATGCTATTAAGTCAAGGCAATGCGTGGCGAAATGTGGAAAATCAAAGCCAAAAGCCAATCGAAGCCCTTTTTTATTGAAAAAATAATAGGATAATGTGATGGGAAAGTTATGGCTTATAATTATAATTCGGGTTTGATTTTTCAAGAAACTAATGAGTAGTAAATGTGTATAAAAGTGTTTGTTTCGTAATCAATTCCTCTGAAGCCCTAATTTATAAATTACCAACATTATTGCAAGCCCTTCTTTTGGTTTGAGCATTATCCTGGCTTTTTTTGTTGCCTGAATCCTGCAAGGAGTTTCCGCCTTGTCTCACGTGTTTCGGTTGAAAATTGATGAGGCAGGCGGTGGCTCGTCCCTTTTTTTGTGTGCAGTAAACATTTAACGGCGTCAACATGACAAAGGATAACTTGGCCGGGCACTACAACTGACCGCAAAAAAAACCCGATTCCGGAATGGGATTGGTATTGGGTTTCGAAACTCGGTAGTCCGGGAGTCCAGGAGCCAGAGTCAATGAGCCATGACTAGCAAATCGATTGCTCGAGTGCAAAACCGCAAAACGAATTTAAGACCAGGCCAAAGCCCAAAAGCTAATGTGGTTTAGGTTGAGGTCCGACTTCGACGGAGTCAAGGGATATTACATATCTTCGGGGGGAGTTGCAAATCAATTTGGCAGGACGTCGATAGGTAGGTGTCTGTGCCTTAGGGATAGCAGGTAAGTTTCGATATTTAAACATGGCAGCGATATCAAATATCGATCATGGGTAGTATATCGATATATAAATTTCTAAAATTAATAATATCTGGATAATTGTTATCGATATTGTTTTGATGACGATATTTAAATGTCACTACATTTTTTTTTATACTGAACATTACATCACATCGAATTCTAGATGCTTTCCCTTCGTGGCAGGACATCCCTAGCATCCGATCCGGCATCCTGGCGCAGTCAGCCATCCATCAAAAGCATTTGGCGCCCGAAGCGTTAATCGTTGTCAAAACCTGATAAAGACTGATTGAGTGCTTAATGGCATCGCTGGGCACAAAATCGAACGGCTCGGCGGCGGACGTCGTATGATAATCAACTTGATGTCCTCGCAAATAGAAAGTAAATCTCGGCGGGGGGCCAGGGACATCCAGGATATATGCCCCACGAGAAGCAAGGGACGAGAGACGTGACTTGAGATGAGGGTAACTACACGGCTCTAGGTGAGTTGGCCAACTGACGACAGCCCTGATGAAGATTGAGCAGCGGCGAGTTCCTGCCAACTGAATGTTTTGGGCCCGTTCTGCTTAAAGCCAAATATTTACTGGTTATGAAGGCAAAACAGTCGCCGAAGCTAGGGAAATTATAGAGTAGCTCTCCTCCTTGGAGCGATTACACGGAGAGAATACTTATTTAGACACTAAACAGGAAAGAGAAAATAACGTATTTCTTATATTTTGAAATAATTTGTAGGGTACAAGATGATGATTTCCGTTTTCCTGAGTGCAGCAGGATCCTTTCCTTGGGGAGTGCCAGCAGAGAGCTCGGCTTATTTGGACTTTATCTCCAGCTGATGCTCCGCTGCTCCTGCTCCTGCTCCTGCTGACCTCCCGAATCCCTAGGAGCCCTTGTTTTTGTTTTTGGACGCCGCGCTCCTTCACATTTCGTCCTTTTTTTTTCGGGACTTTCAATTGCAGCCAGCGTGTGGGAAAACTATTTGCATATGACGCTGTGTGGACTGCATTAGAAAATGGCTGCCCTGCCCCTGTCCCTGCGCTGGTATGTGTTGGCACTTGGCAGATGCGGATGCGGAGGCGGTGGCGGTGGCGGAAGCGGAAGCGGAGTTCGCCCTGCTGTTTACAGTGCAGCGAAAGATGGAAAAATGTGTGAGCGCAAATAAAAACGTGCTGCACACGAACAAACATGAACACACACTCGCAGACGCACTTACACCAGCAAATAAACACACACACATATACAAACAGGACCAAGCAAACATGCAGGATATATTTTAAACAACTTACAGAAATGTGTTTTAAAGAAAAAATCATACGTACTCTCAAGATTATCGGGAAAGTCTTTGCATACAATTATTTAAGAATATTAAAAACGAGATTTTAAATTGAATTTAGTTAGTTTTTAAGTTTTTTCAACAAAAAAAAACCACGCGAAAATTATTAAAAGGATATCCTACCGATCTGCATCACAGTCTGGCATCACTCCTTAAGAAAATGCCGACTGGTCACACCAACCACGCGTGTCTAAAAAATTTTCATGCATAAAAAAAATTCATGCATGAAAAAAATTCATGCATGAAAAAAATTCATGCATGAAAAAAAATTCATGCATGAAAAAAAATTCATGCATGAAAAAAAATTCATGCATGAAAAATTTTCATGCATGAAAAAAAATTCATGCATGAAAAAAATTCATGCATGAAAAAAATTCATGCATGAAAAAAAATTCATGCATGAAAAAAAATTCATGCATGAAAAAAAATTCATGCATGAAAAATTTTCATGCATGAAAAAAAATTCATGCATGAAAAATTTTCATGCATGAAAAAAAATTCATGCATGAAAAAAAATTCATGCATGAAAAAAATTCATGCATGAAAAAAATTTCATGCATGAAAAAAAATTCATGCATGAAAAAAAATTCATGCATGAAAAATTTTCATGCATGAATTTTTCATGCATGAATTTTTTTCATGCATGAATTTTTTTCATGCATGAAAATTTTTTCATGCATGAAAATTTTTCATGCATGAAAAAAAATTCATGCATGAAAAAAAATTCATGCATGAAAAAAAATTCATGCATGAAAAATTTTCATGCATGAATTTTTTTTCATGCATGAATTTTTTTCATGCATGAATTTTTTTTCATGCATGAAAATTTTTCATGCATGAATTTTTTTTCATGCATGAATTTTTTTTCATGCATGAAAATTTTTCATGCATGAATTTTTTTTCATGCATGAAAAATTTTCATGCATGAAATTTTCATGCATGAATTTT